>JABUQX010018082.1:0-22500 GCA_015478945.1 Trachelipus rathkii
GAACTGAACATCTTATATAAGATATAACCCTTTCAGCAAAGTTCATATTTCTTTAAATTATCGCAGATCTCACAGGTACTGATATTGATATTTTTTATATATATATATATATAATTATTATTATATATATATACTATATATATATTATATATATATATATATATATATATAGTTCATAAATACCCCACTTTCTATTAATATAAGAACCACCATTTAGGTAATCATTAATAATACAATATTAACTCACACATACTAACTCAGTACTAACGGAGCCTAAATACAATCAGGTTAGCCAACAATCGGATCAATACCGCTCGAATTAACTAATTATTAACTATCTAACTAAAATAATTAAAATATAAATGTTGTAAAAAGTAGTTATATTTTACAAAAACTTATTTAGGAGTAGAAACCCTCACCTTAAGGTATGGATTAGGGAAAGCAAACTTCGTCTACGACGAGGTTATAATATTACACTAACTCATATATGATATAGCGCCCCCAAATTTATGCGGAGATAACGATAAACTCATAAACAGTACGCAGGGTAGATAATATATAATTAATATAGTATATATAGTACGTCAAGATAAAATGATTATAAAATTATTTTTCAAATTTAATTGAAAGCTATCAATAAATCTAACAAATATGGGAAAGATTTTAAGTTCTGATCATAATCCTATACAACGAATATAATAAATATTACGTTATAAAATAAAATTATAAACATATTATTATATGATTTTCTTTCGATTATTATATTTCAATGTAATATAATAATCAACCAGTAAACTATCATATATGTAAATATAAATCGATTTAATACGTTCAGATTTAGTGTATATTAAATAATCGAATAAAATTATCCTGTTGACATATCCTATACAAAAATAATGATTCTCTAATACTCGAATCAATTTAAATCATCCTAAGTAATAAAAGCTCATTTAGAGAGAGGGGGCTAACTCTTATGAGTTAGTATAAGTCATACTATATCCGTAAAATCACTGGATCTTCAAGACTATATTATATACGGTATCGAACGACATTGAAATAACCTTACCCCTTTAGATCACGATTAAGCATGGATAACCTAGATGTTGCAATGTTGCTTATGCAATACTTTGCCTCACAAAACTTATATCCTAGTATTGCACATCTAGCCTGCCGATTGTCCCTTTATACTATTAGATTTGTATATAGATAAACTGAAGTAATTTATCTTATCAAAGTATCGATTTACTGAGAGAGTGATAATTTATATTAATAAAATAGCAATCTATTATAATGTTAAAACGCTAAATTGATAGATATAAAATAATAATAAACGAATTAATGGATTCAGCCTTGAAAGAAGGAATGCAGTATCTCAAGCTCATCATTTTGACTTAAACTTAATCTATCAGTAGGTACTCTCTTTATATCTCACTCTACTAATCTCATTCATATCTAGTATCTCTATCATTATATCTTCCTAATACTCTCTCAATATCTTATATCTCTCTATACTCTGTAATTCTAATATATACTTATATATATCAATATATATAATAATATTAATATATAATATATAGTATATATTATAATATATATATAATATATTTAGTATGTAATTCATTATATCATAAAAATAAATGCTCATTTTGTAAATTAATCTTAATATAAATATAATATACTAGGTAAATGTACATGTGTGTGTATATGTGTGTAAATCCAAACCCGTAATATATCATATATTTCAATATTAAATTAATTAACTGTTGTTACTATCTATGTAAAAAGAAAATTTATTATAATAATAATTATATATATATACTATATATATATATATATATGATTATATACATGTTTAAGAACATATGAATATATATATTTATAAATATAATATATTAAGTACTGAATTTGTAATTAAAATTTATCGTTTTCTTTTTATTGGGAACCGTTTTTTATTGTTATTTCTATGACTAACTTAAATTTTTAATAAATATTTCAAGCTACTCTTTATTTTTTTATTTTAATTCTAAAGTACTTTATTATATTTTGTATTATTTATTTCTTTTTTTAAATATTTTTTGTTATAAAATATTTTTATATGTTATAATATTTAAATAATTTTTTATTATTAAACATAGTATATTAATAAATAATTTTATACTCTAAATTCACTAATATGACATCCGCCAATTGGCTTTGGGCACGGATTAGATCTATTTTTAATGTGTTAAATAAGCGTTATTTAAGTGCGGCTATTCTGCCCTTTCTTTCAATTTTGCATATCTAAATATATTTATTATGTAATATATTTCATTTATTTGACCACCTTTAGCAAAAAAAAGAGAATTCTATCGTAACATTATGAAATTCTGCAAAAATAGATAGTTTCTAAAACTGTCGAACTCGTGCTGAGGCACAGTAAGCAGCCGAGTGCACGTGAGTCGCCTCTGATAATATAATATATATATATATATATTATATATATTATATATATCATATTATATATATATATATATATATTATATATAGTTATATAATAATAATATATATAATATATCTAATATATATACTATAATATAATTATATATACTATATTATATATTATATATATATATTATATATACTATATATATATATATATATAAATAATATATATTTTAATATTATATATATATATATTATAATATATATATATATACAGCATAACTTTATATATATATACTATATATATTATATAATATATATTATATAGTATATATAATATCATATATATATCTATATATATATATATATATATATATATAAATATATATATATAGTCATGCGAACAACTCCAGCCACTTTTTACTACTCGTGCGCTTCTCTCTCTCTCTCTCTCGTCTCCCATCTATATATAATTATATATTATATATATATAATATGATATATATATATATATAATATTATATATATATAATATATATATATAGTGATATATATATATATAGTATTAACTTTACTTATATATAATATTATGATATATATATATCATATATATAATATATTATATATATATATATTATAATATAAATATATATATATATATATATATAATATTTATATATATATATATATATATATATAGTATATATATATATATATATCAGGGGCGTATACATAGGGTAGGGTAGGGTAGGTACGCATAGAACGCAATATTTCTGAGTCTTTTTAATAAAATGAAATATTAAAAATTTTAAATATATTAGATATTAAATTTTATATGAAAGTGACAAAAAATGAACTAATTTCATAAAATAAAAAACAAAAAAAAACAACTACTTTAAGTAATAACGGTTATAATAATTAACTTAATCTGGAAATTTCGCTCCTACCCTATTCTTAAGCATGAATTCTTGTTATCGCGCGTACGTAAGAATTTATTTCTCCTATGTAATGTTAAATGGTCAGGCCAGCAAAACATACCCGTCCTGCCAGACGTATAAGAAAACATCGTCCCACTTATATATATATTATAATATATATATTATATATATGATATATATATAATATATATAGTAATATATATATATATAATATTATATAATACATATATATATAATATAATATAGATTAATATATATATTATATATATATATATATATAATATATTTATATCATGTATATATATATATATAATATATACTATTATATCATAATATATATATAAGATATATATATATATATATATATATATATATAATATATATATATATATATATCTGATTACGACAAATTTTCTATTACGTATCAAAAGGAATGCAGCAGCAGTGTTATCTTGTGAGTAATTGCTTTGGTAATTATAAATATTTAATTTTGTTAAATTAATTCGTAAGTGATATTTATCTTTCTATAATTAAAATAATTATAAAGACTCCATAATTTATGTATGTAAATGTAATTAAGGAAAAAAATACTTTAAAAGCTCTTCCCATTTTTTTGTCCTTTTTTATATGAGGCAATCTTTAAAGGCAATCTGCTTGAAAGACTGCAGATAAAGTCAATAATGTTCAAAGAAGATTTCCTCTTGTTTATTATTATTTAGGATTAATTAAAATAAATTTATTATTATCATATTCAATTAATGTATTATTATTAATATTATTATTATTCATTATTAATATTAGTTATTAATTATTATTGAATGAGTATTAATGTATTATTACAATAATATTAGTTATTATTATTATTATTCATTTATATTACCATAATATTCATATTATTATCATTATTATTATTATATATTATTGTTATCTATAAATAATTAATAATACTAATAATATAATTATAAAATAATAATAATAATAATAAAAAAAATAACTAATAATAATAATAATAATAATAATAATAATAATAACTACTATTCTATTATTACAATAACATTTATTATAATAATAATAATAATAATTATAAAAATAATAATAATAATAATAAAACAATGATAATAATAATAATAAATGAATAATCAATAATAATTTAAAAATAAAAAAAAATAATAAACATAATAATAGATAATAAAAATAAAATAAAAATATATAATAATAATAAAATAATAGTAAAAAATAATAATGAATAATGAATAAAAATATAATAATAATAATTAATCATAGTCAAAATAAATAAAAAAAATTAATAGGTAAATGAATAATAAATTTATAAATACATTACAATAATACATAATAATAATAAGAAACAGATAATAAACTAATCAATAATGTTGTTAATAAAAATATTGACAATACTGAATAATAATAATAATACTGCAACGTTTTAACCATACATATCAAATCATTTAATAACGGTGCCCACAAAAATTATGACTAATGGAATAAAAAAAATTGTTTGTTCCATATAAATTACTATAAGGCCGTGGTCCTACCTTTATAATGAAATCGCGTAAATCGCAGTAATCACAATATGATAGCTATATTATATATACCGGTATGGAAGCTGATAGTCATTTGCCCCCAGTTCACTGATTTTTCCAATGGATCCAAACTTTATCATTATATTTTTGAGCAATAACTTTGTATAAGTCTGGAGTCTAAATCTGCCGCATATATTTCTAAAATGTCGAATTTATTTATTTTATTTTTATTATAACACTAATGTTAAAATAATTAATATATGAAACAATTAATTAAAAGAAAAGGGGAAAATTGATAATGATAAGCAGAAAAAAAATAAAATTGAATATATTTTTATAAGATATGAAGTAATTAAAATTTGAATAAATATAAAAATAGACGTTTAAGTATACTATATATATATATATATATATATAATATATATTAATTATATATCTAGTAATATAATATAAATAATAAATATGGATGCTAGACTACATATACTCATATATTACACACAATTAATAATGCTTCGTGATAGGTAGCTGCCACTTAGATATATATAAATATTTAACTAGTATCTGAAATTAATTTAATATATCTCGGCTATATATATATATATTCTTTATTATATTAATTTAATAATCTGCTTTATTTATATTTGTTTATTATATAATAATATATAATTCATTAAAATAAAAAATATATATATTTAATATTGAAGAAAACTATATATATAAGATAGTAATGCTTTATATAATAATATTTAAGTATAATTTAATCATAATTATAACAAATTAATTAACTTTATTAACATTTACTTAATGTACATATATAATGAAATTTATTTGGAAGTAATTATTATCTTTCATATACTAATATATATATTTAAACTTATACATATATAAATATAATATTATTATTATTCATATATTAATTATATAATAAATATATAATACTATATAATATATATATTATTATAATATATAATCATTATATATATTTATAGTATTTATTATTATTATCACTTTACCTTATTATAATTTTATTTAATAAAAAAAAAGCAAGAGGAAATAACTAAATTAAAGAATTTAGATAGCAAGTAAACATCTCAAGGTCCGGTGATAGTCTCTCGGCTAAGTCGGTGGACCTGAGAAAAATTAGGGAGGAGTACTCTGTTATCTACTTACCGTACTCGAGCCTACCAATACTAATAATTTGAAAAATATATACGATATACCACTCTATAATTTATCCACTATATAATACTAAAAACCAAATAACTTATAACTATATAGACCCTGACTGACCCTGACGAAAAACCGAAAAAAAAAAAAAACAAAATCAATCTTTGTATCAACTTAGAGTATAGCCTATTATACGATATTATTTTTTTTATGATTATATACGAACTCACCGATACGTATCTCCGTATAAGTTAACTTTGTCATCTATATATAAGTAATTATATATATATATATAATATATAATATTATATAATATATAAATAATTATATAATTGAATATAGTATATATATAATATTATTAATATATATATTAATATAATATATTATATATATCTATAAATAATCATATATATATATATATTACTATTATATATATAAATATATATATAAATATATAATATATATATAATATCAATGGTGTCTATAAATTCAAAATTAATGATACATACGGTATTCTAATTGGTTTTAAAATATAATTTTGAATTATGTTTTCTTTTAATTAATTTTCCGCGCTATACTCTTAAATATCTTGCCAAACTATATCAAATAGAAACAAACTTAGTTTTAATAATATTTCAGGCTAATTAATAGTTTATATTTTTATTTTTAATATATTCTAAAAGTATTTTTTATTAATATAATTAATTATTATCAATTTTATAATTTTTTGTTTTTCTTTTTTTTAAATATTATTTATAACATATTATTATTTAAACATATTTTTATTCATATGTAGTATATTTTTAACCTAATCTCTTTTATTTATAATAATCATATATGTAATTATGAAATAAATTAATAACTTAAGAATCTAAATTCACTAATATGATATCAGCCAATTGCTTTGGGCACGGGTAGTTCTAATTTTCTAATTAGTGTTAAAAGCGTTATTTAAAGATCGTCGCTATATTCTTAGCCCTTTTTCTTTTCCAATTTGCATAAAGTATCGTTAAATATATATTCTTATTCATGTTAAATAAATATACTTAATCATTTATGATTGTTATCGACCTAACTTTATTAATTCTAGACAGAGAAACTGCCGACAACAAGTCACCAGCCACTTACATTATATCCTGTGCAAGAAGACAGAAGACAATCTATAAGTATAAGATACATCACTGCAACCCACACTCACGCCAATACGTTTTTCAATAAATAGTTCAAACTCCGTTCCTTCATAAATTCAGATCTCTAAGCAGCATGCCAAACGTGTGCCAATCCAGTGTCACAAAGACCCAGGACCTGCAGCCGCGCCTGAAGAGTGCACTCACAAAGCACATACATAGCAAGCTCAAAAGGCACAAGGCCTACTAGGACCACATAGGCAATATGCAATGTAATATAATATATATATATCAATATTATAATTATAATCTATATATTAATATTAAATTAATATATATATTAATATATATATTATTATATATACTATATATATCTATATATATCTAATTAGTTAATTAATATTATAATATTAATATTATATATATATAATCATAAATATATATATAATATATATTATTAATAATTAAAAGTTGATTCGTCACGGTAACATCCGCAGCATTAATATGAATAGATCAGCATCACGCTCAATTTGCTCCTTTCTGTATGCACGCTACGGATTAAATTTTGATTATTACGAGTAATTTGAGAATAAAAAAAATTCTATATATATCCACGATTACGCGCTAAGTGCCCGCGAAACCAATGAGGAGCAGTTGACATACCATGCATAAATATGACCATGTTTAAGTTCGTTGCATCAGGACAATTCGGTGGCTAATAACTATATCACCGGGCTTGATATTTAATACAATCATATATTTAATGTTAATCAAAGACATATATGCAACTCGCTATGATATAGTAACACTTCATAATTAATGATTATAAAAAAAATAGATGGTATTGCTCAACAGAAACCTCTTGCTTTGTAGGCGCAGTTCGTATTGCCAAAGTGATACATTCTATTTTAAATTTAATTTATGTAAGAATTAATGATAACTATACTACTAGTATATAATATCAGCTAAATTTACATATCTGCATTCAGTCACTATAAGTGAATAATTCAAATTATTAGGTTACAAATTTACCTATTTAAAACAGTCGTTTTCAACAGCTTCCTGTCTTCGATGGTAGAATTACTCCAGTTGTGTGTGTGTCAACTGTCTGTGAATCGGAAGGAAGCATCAATTGTTATAAGTGATAAACCATCTTCAACCTCACTCGAAACTGTAATGAACGGCATAATTTAAAATATAGAAATATGTAAAGGAGCTTGTAATTATAAACATAACCTAGTAAAAACGCTTGTTTGTAACAATGCTGAATATATTTATAATAGTAATTCCTTTTTCATCAACATCATCATTACAAACACCTTTAAATTATTAAATAAGTATCCTTAATGAAATAAATGAATATGTGCTATTGCAGTTTAAGATGATGAAGGTTCCCAAGTCAGAGCAAATTTAAATCGGTCACTCTATCCGTATTTGCAAGGGGCTTGAACGAGAAGCTTGCAGAGCCAATGTTTTATAGACCATATTTAGGTAATAGAATTAATAAATCCCGTCCCACTCAAAACCCACATTAAAAAAGATAAAGCCCGAAATTCGAAATTCGCAGCAATACCAGAGAGAACTACTATGTCGCGAAGTCAGAATCAACTCGAGAGAAAAAGCTCCCTAGTATTCACATTGCAAGAATTCATTGATAACAGTTTCCAATATGTAGGGAAAAGAATAAACATTCAGCGCAACCTATAATCCGAAGTTTGCTTAAATATTAGTAGAATTAGTGAATGCCCGTGCTAATATCGGTGAAGAATATTATGCCACCTTAAGTAATGATACCCTGATTAAAATGACTTCACCAGAGAGCGCGATTCTAAAATTCATGTTTCGCGTACAATGATCACCATATCAAAACAAGAACCTTATATTGAATTTCAATACTCCCCGAATAAAGTGCAATGAACAGTATGAGTTAGATGCCATCTTAAAAAGAATCTAAAGCCGTTTGCCAAAGGGAACTGTTATATAGATTCTTCGTGTCGACAAGACAGTGAGATAGTGTTTGTGGGATTCACCGAATATGTGTAAGGATTATAGTAGAAAGATCAAAGTTGGTGCACTCATTTAACAGCCTTCGCGGACCTCCTCGATATGTGTTATTACCTCAAGTATTATTTCATAAAGGTTTCTGTAGTGCGATTGGTTAAAACTTGCAGTAAACTCAAATTTATTATCTCTCACTCTCTCTAGCTCTCTCTCATGTAAAAAAAAAACTCTGAAATATTATATAACGTGTTCTAAGGCAAAGGCATATCCTCTCTCTCATTTACTTATTCACTCTCTCATATTATATTACTATTATCATATATAATACTATATTTTATTTATCATATTATATATATAATGTACTTTTGAACCTCTTATATATCAATTACTACTAAATATATACATCTATCTATTCATATATATCATTTACATACTCTCTATATCATATATTCAGTATCTCATCTCCCTAACTTCTCATCTACAAAATAGTAATGAAATTGATTATGATTTTAACCGTTAATCAAAATGATTTAAAAATTAGAATTAAAATAAAATTCGAAAAAAGGACACAATTCTGAGATGTCAATAAATGGTAGCGTCATTTGTTCACTTGTGGTAACTTGTTTTCAAGATGGAGAAAGTAACAATTGACATATTGACAATCTAAAGATATTATAATATATCATATCAGTTAGTAAATTTATATATCGCTTCATATTTTATATCTCAAATAATGAGAAGTTTTCATTTCGTCGCTTACTTGCTATTTTGTGTTTATCTTAATACCTTCCATCTAAGGTTTTGAGTTTTATTTCTATTTAAACAATCAACACATCCGTCCCATACTTCTTTTCTTTCTTCAGTATTTACATCGTCTTGAAGCCCCACATCCCACCCCCTATAGGTCAACCCTCATATATATATATATAATATATCATATATATATATATATATATAATATATTATATATAATAATATATCCTACTTTCATGAGTATTGATTGTCCAACAATTTGGAAGTACACGGTAAGTCAAATATTATTGACGTTTCACGCGGAGGACTTATTATGGATAATAAACTATCTCCACACTCTGAGATCAAAAAACTATTAAGATCCATCCGGTTTACTTATTCGTTAACTCCATAGTCCACACACAAATGCCCAACCACTAATTTTGAAAACCGCATATAAAAAAGTTGAGACGTCTTGTCATAAGCGAGACTCGACAAATATCCCGAGAAAGTCTAAACCCAGACAGTGTATTCACGATGTAATCATTCATATACTTTTTCGAGAGAAAGAAGAAATATATAAATATAAACTTTCTTAATCGCTTTAATAATAAGACATGTAATTAGGTATAAATCTATAAAAAAATAATAATAATAATAATACATAAAATAAAGGTTAAACATTGATTCTTTAAAAAAATAAAATTATTGTTTTACGATAAGTAATTATGAAATAATTTAATTCACTATTATATAACGTAAGATTATGCTATTTATTTGAATTTTATAATTTATATTAAGAAGCGGCCGGCAATCTCCACATGTGCTTAACCTCTGTAAAAAACCGCAGAGCAACTTGATTATAAATAATTAATAAAACATTAATAATAAATTAAATATACATTCTTATTATTTAAACGTCATGATTCGTAATTAAATATAAAATTAATTATAATGAAACTAAATAAATTATTCAATAATTAAATTAATATTTACATTTTAAATAAAAATAAGTAAACTTATGCTAACTAACTTTTTCCAATACGTCTGCAGCCCAAGGCTGATCACAGCTCATTATTTTAAAGTCTTTCCTAAATTACATTCATAAAAACAATCCATGAAATGAAAATTGAGCTAATACCAATAATAAATAAATCCCAGTTGTATATACCGTCAGACTAGCATACAAATACGTATTAGCACAGCTAACACAAGTATAAGCATGGATTTATAATATATAAATTTATTAAATATATATATATAATATATATATATATATATATATATATATATATATTATAATTATAATATAATATATTAATATATAAATATTTATTATATTATTATCTATTATATAATATTATATTATTAATTATATTATTTCACTGACTGGACCCCATTCTGGAAAATATACGAAAGAAATATTGGAGAGAGGCTGAGAGAGAAGGTAAGCCGAGACTCGGAGAAGAACAGTAGGGTATACGAGAGAAGATGAAGACGGACCTCTTTTATTCACACTAAGCCATGGTTTCGGAGAAGATGCTGAAATATGGCAAGAGATTCTTTGTACGGTGTCATCCGACCTGCAAAGCATTTGATTCGGTGCCAATGGAAAAAGCTCTGGAGAGCTTTGGAGAGGAATTATGGAGTGAGGGGTATATTAAAGAAGGCAATAGAAAGTAGGTATGAGAGAACTGCAGTTGTAATGTTAGAACTGAGTGCGAGACGAGAGATGGTTTGAGGTGAAACAGGAGTGAAAGCAGGGGAGTGTTTTATCTCCACTGCTGTTTATATTATATTTATGACGTGCGATAAGGAAAGTGAAGGGAGAGACCTGGGAGAATTTGAAGGGACATTATGGCATTATGCGGACGATCTGGCAAGATGTTGGAGCAGAGAGAGAGACGATTTCGAGAGTGTTCGGAGTGTTAAAGGAAGTTGAGGAGAGCAGGGATAGGAGAAAGTACAGAAAGACAGAGATATTAACAATAACGGGAGGAAATGAGGAGGGGATGAGGGTGTGAGAAGGGAGGAGGTGAGGCGGTAAATACCTGAATTATCTCGGAGGGTGTTTATTTACAAAGGGGGAGGAAGTGGAAGGAATGTTACCATTTCTTGAAAATTATGGATTAGTTATTGAAAGCCGTGTACCCCATGATAAAGATAAAACATGAACTAGAGGTTAAAAAATGATTGTTTAACAGTAACTACTGATACGACGCTGGCCTGTGTTACCGGAGCGGAAACGCTGGACAACAACGAGAAGAGCGGAGAGAAAATATACAAGCGGCGGAGATGAGGTATTAAGAACTATGATTGGAAGAGCTAGGAGAACAGATAAGGAATGATTTAAATATCTAACAAATTTATTTAGATGATAATCTGAGATGGATAAACAGCCAATTTTTTTTGACAACCTTTACATTTCGTATTTTTGAATTCAACAAAAAGAAGATGGGAACGGACACCAGAGGGCAGAAGACCAAGGGAGACCGAAAAGAGAATGGGCGGAGTCGGTGAGGATTCTGGAAAGATTCAGCTACAAAAATGAGAGTGCTAAAGAGAAGAGGAATAGTGCAGCAGAGGGAAGTCCCGATGGTGAAAGATTCGCTTTCCACTGACAGGTTGAACATCCTTCCAGAGAGATGATGAAGAAAAAAAAGAAATTATATATATACTACATATATATATATATATATATATTATATATATATTATATATAGGTAATTATAATAAATATATATATATATATATATATATATTATAAATATATATCTATATATGAAACTATATATTGAACTAGTTTTATAATTTTATTATTTGATATATTTAAAAATATTATTTATATAATATATATATATATATATATAAACTATAATTTATATATATAAAAATTTCTCTTGAAATATATATATAATATAGTGAGATAAACTACTTTATATGAACCTATATATGAACTCTCCCTCACAATTCTATGGCCCTCCGAAAGTTCACAAAAATATAATTATTTACGTCAATATTAATTCCTTAATATAAAAGTAATATTAACAGATCAATAAAGAAATATATCAATGAAAATGATTTACCTTTAAATCATAATATAATGAACTTTAGTTGTGTAGCTATTTGAAAGAGTTCTTGTAAGCACAAAATTTTTATACTCTTCTTCTTAAGTTTTTAAGCTTTGATGTCGTTTCATTGTTTACGTCAGTACCTGTCTTTGATATACGCAGCCTTGGAAAGATACATTACTGAAAACAATTAAAATCTACCTGGATATTACAAATTTATTAAAAAAATTATCAATCTCTCCTTCAATATAATTTTTTCGTTTAAATGGTCAGTTTATACCAATGCATCGACTTAAGCATAGGGTTACTCCAACCCTCTCCAATTTTTAAGCAATATTTAATCATGCGAGTTGACCGGCACATTGTGCACATCTTTCTAATGCCGTTACTTATATAACAGTTTTTGGTGGCTCAGATACGTGACGATGTTTTTGTAGCACTTCCACATAATACATATCAAAAAGTTAAATTCATCAATTATTGCATCCTCATCATTTACTTAGAAAATCCTTTCCAATAATTCCTAACCTTTCTTGATACAGCTGTAGTTGGCAGCATTCATCCATTTGCAATAATACCATTTAGTAGAAAACCTACTTTTACTCCTAATTATATCCATTGGTTTTCTCATCACTCAAAAAATACAAAAGTTGCATACTTTCTTCCTATATTTACGTGCTTTCCGCATTTGTTCCCCACCTTTAACTTGTTAATTAACAAATTAAATTTACATACAACTATTACCAATTTGTTATATTCCAATCATATTATTAATCAAGCTTACAAAAAGCTAAAATAAGGAGTTATTAATGCTCCATCCTCCAAACAAAAATTTTCTTTTCTACCCATACCTCATAACAATCTCATTAATATAAAAAAAAATTTTCCTAAGAATATTACTCTTATCCCTTTCAATCTTATTTCTAAAAAATACCTTTAGACCCCCTAAATGTAAGAAATGTTTCTGCACGCGTATATCAATACCTTGTCATTCCTTGAAAAAAATATTGTAGGTGAAACTATAGACCTTTTAAGAGAAGAAAACAACACTTGGGCAGCTTAAAAAAAAGACAAGATATTAATTCAGCTCTTACATTTCATAGAAGATTCTTTAATCATCTATTGCATTGACAATATGAAAACATTGGAAATGTTACAAACACAAATTCAAGAAAAATCATGGAATCATTTGTATCTATAAGTCGAACATTTTTAATAACAACCTGGTGAGGTAAACTATAGACATTTACAAAATGAATATACTGAAGTTCAAGATACTCAAAAACTCTGAAAGTAACCAACTTAAATAGATGCTTTCTAGTTAGGCAGTTTTCGTGTGTTGTTTCTTGCGCTGATAGGTTCCCTGATGGAGACGAAGCTCGAACTTTGTAAATTTTTATTATTTTATTTAAATATTTTTGTGAAGAATCTTTTTAATCAATATGTGTTTTGTGTTTTTGTGTAACTAAATAAATATGAAAATTTTAATCCAATTCTTTAACTTTCTATATATATATACTATATTATATATATAATATATATATATAATATACTATATATATAATATATATATATATATAATATATATAATATACTATATTATAATATATATACTATATATAAGTAATATACTATATATATAATATATATATCAGGGATAGCACGAAAAAAAATCAAATGAAAAAAATCAACTGATTTTTTACTAGGATTTTTTTTTATAAATAAATCATGATTTTTTTTGATTTTATTTGACTTTTTGATTTTTTGATTTTTTTTTTATATTTTTTATTATTTTTTATTTTTTTGATATTAAGTGATTTTAACTTTACTGCAAATAAAAAAATTAAAATAAACTATATAGATTTTTTGAGATTTTAATCTTGATATTTTTTTTTCTCATTTTCAACATACTATTGGCATTGTAACCCGTAAGTCTGTACCATTCTTTAGTGTTGCTGTTTCATTGTTTCCATTGTAAGATTTTGAACCTAGATTAAAAATTGAAAATTAATGCCAGATGCAGACTAATTATATATACTTGTTTTTGTAAATGTTGTATAAAGATATGTTAGGCAGTATTTGAATTATTGTCCTACAAATTAAGCACCTTATTTAAGGAAAGACAGATATTCTGAAGAGGGTTCAACGTAAAGCAACGAGAGGTAAGTTTTGTGCTTTGAGGATAAGAATAGGGGTGAAGTTGTCTAGATAGGCCTCATGCGGCTTCTGTAAAAGTATTATTCTTTTTTTTTAATTATTTTGGGTTGACTGGGACATTCTAGAGGGGCCAGTGTGGCTTTACTAGGAACCAAGTAGATCGAGCAAATAGTAAGGTCAGTGGACAAATAAATTCGTGTTGCCACTACATGAAGTTTAGCTAAAGAGTGGACTGGAGAATAGGGGACGATTTAAATGAGTAATGCCTGCACTTCCCTATCACAGTCGACCCTCTTTCTATAGAGGTAGTGCGATTTATATTTCCGACAGTTAAAAGAATCCGCGTATGGCAGTTCGAAGTTTCCTTGCAAACTATGCAACTGTTAGTGTAATATATGTTTTATTAGTAAGCATAGTTTTCAAATATCAGAGTGATAACCACGACAATTCCATTGAAGGAAAGTGGCCATGCTGTGTTATGAATATTATGATGATGATGGTCTTTTTGAAACAATTTGTGGAGGTTATTCAGATGGAGAGGAAAGGCTGAGACGTGGACCTCGACGAGGAGGAGACTGAATCAATTGTAAAAAATAGTCATAGACAGAGATTTGGTTGTTCGACGCTTTGGGAAGGAGTTTTAGTAGTATTTGGTGAAAGCTGCCATGATTACAACATTAATTGACTTCAATCAGTCCATATTATTGTGTGGATATTGTTGTCAGTATGGAAGAAACCAAAAGGCTCATGCTTAGGAATGGGAGCGGTATCAACGTATTACAACAGCAGATTCCAGAGATGCGTAAGGGTATTGAGTTATTTCTCATGGAAATCGGGGAAGGAAGGTGTCTTTTTTGTGAATAGGTGTTGTGTGCGATATTGGGTTTCCAATTAGAATTTTGGGTTGTAAGGTTGATACTGAGATTTTTGCCAGTATCATACATGGCGAGTGATTTGGGAGATTGGACAGATCCAGAATAGAGACCTCTGGGTCCTCTTTCCTGCCTCTAACTGATCCAAACGCTTGAGCGGATTTGCGTATTAGTTGGATCAGTTTCCATTCGCTCTCGGAGGCGGGAGGAAGCATTAGAAAGAGATTGGGCAATCAATCCAAGCTCTATTTGGTGGCTGTTATCCATTTCATCCGCTAGTGTATAGAATCCTTTGGGGAGTGCTGAGATAGGAAATTCGAAAGAAGAGTTATAGGAAGATTCAGAAGAGCTAGGGTTATCTTGCAAACTATTAGAGAGTTGATAGGTGGGTTGTTTGGTAGCTGTAATTGTATGGGTACAATCTATTGAAGTCATTGCCTTTGTCTCTGGAATAGACTTATGTCGAGGTCTCTTCTGAGCTGCAATTTTAATGTCTGAGGTTAATGCGTTTTTGTTTAGAAATTCGGATGCTTTGTATTTTAACGAATAATCTTTAGTTTGGTGATTATTCTTTTCTATGTGTTTTGGAACATTTTTTTAAGGAATTTGAGTTATAGTGGGAGGCGTATTAAGGGACAAAGAGACAGTCCTCTTGCATAAGTTTGGAGAACCTATTGGGTAAGTTGGGACAGTGTTCTTGGCAAGGAAATGTTTTCCAAGTTTTTGTGTTGGATGAACCAACTTAGTCTCATCTGTTTTGATAAAATTATTTTCTCGGGATACGGTTGTTGATGCTTTTTGGAACGGGAGATTGGATCAAGGGCTGCTTTTGTACTATTTGAGAGGTCTATAGTGTGGGCTATACAGGCAGACAGGTTACTGTAACTGCTCGAATTTCACTGGTATTTGGAAGAGGAATTCTACTAGGATGGGGCTGTGTCTGTTAATTAACACGCAGAGGCATGGGGGCAGCTGCAATTGTAGCGTAAGATTGCCTTTGTCTTGTAGGATATTTTTCATTAAGCTAGCAATAATGGGCCAATTCCTGCTACAAATTTATGTATGCGTAATTAACTCCAAGACTCTCTGCTTCAAAACAGGTAGACGGGCATTTGACAGGAAGAGCAATGGTGGAAGCCTCTCAGTTTTTACAGTGTGGTGTATTTTCACAGGGTGTGAAATAATTCTGCGCAGATTGGGCATATGTCATCCGGTCCCTTTCAGTATATTCGGGGATGACCGAACCGTTGACATTTAAAGCAACGCCTGGGTCGAGGGATAAATGTGTGAACCTTTAACTTGTGAACCCTATTTTCATCTTTGTAGGTGGATGAGGGGTATTAAAGATCAGCAGTAACCGAAGATTTGGAGTGTCAGGAGAGTCTCGACTAGGGGGAAATCTATAACTGTTTGTAACGGAAAATCTTATTCTGCTAGAGATTTCTCATAAGACACCAGTATCTTGTCTTTCTGTTCAAAACAATAATAGTGCATTTAGATGTATTCCTTATTTCATCAGAAGTAGAAATTAGAGGAATGTTTGCGAGAGACGTTAAGGATGACAAAATAGAAACTTTGATTCCCGGGGTGGGAACAGCTTTGAAGAGAGGGACTCAGGGATGCACCGGCCGGCCGGCTCCGCTTGGCCGGAGTTCCGGCGCTTTTAAAGATTCGGCTCCAGCCGGGAGACAACTATTCCTCCGGCCTTTCCTCCGGCCGGACTCTATATTTTTAAAAGGTAGGTTTGAAAGCAAATATTAAATAACTATTGAAAGTAATATAACAATGTATTTGAAATAAATTTTTTGAAGAAAACAAAAACAAATTGTAAAAAATATAGTTTGGAATATTTATTTTTGTTGTTAGTGAAAATATTAAATCAACTGAAGAACTACTATTATAACTATATAATATCGGCTGATAGTAGTCTTATAGAATATTACTAAATTGATATATTATTTCGATAAACACTTAAGGGTTTGATATCCAAAAATGACTACCTAACAAAACTACACTTTTGATAAATTAGCTTTATATTATATATATATACTACTATATATATATAATATATACATATGCTATATATATATATTATTATATATTATAATATATTATAAGTATATATGTAAATATAATTTATATATTTTTATAATTGATACTATAAATATATATATTATAGACTTTTATATATATATATATTATATAATCTATACTATTATTATATTATATATAGTTAATATATATAATTTATTATTATATAATATATGATATGTATATATAAATATATCATAATAGTATATATATTTTTATATATATTATATATATATTATATATATATATATAATATATATATATATATATGTTATAAAGCCTGGATAAGATAAAAGATGAGAGATAAATGAAATAACTACTCCAATATCATCTGTTGAAGCTGGCTGTTATGGAATAAATTTAGTTGAATATGTAGACAATTATAAAACGTCTTTTGAGGCACTGGTAAGTGATTATCAAAAGAGATAAAAAAAAACTCTTTGAAATGAATCATCAATTCAATTATCACATTCTGAAATGATAAATAATAAGACTTTGATATTGAATATATAAAGTTGTACATTATTACATCACCTAAATTACGGGATAGAACCAACTTTCAAAGCTACAATATAATATAGTGCCCTGAGCGAAACTCACAAGTACTTTGGCTCACCTGTCTGTCTGTTTTCAAGAATCAAGCAGTTGTGCCAGCTCTTAGTTTTGAAAGGGTACAACTTGGGAAAAATAAACATTAAAATTATATAAGATAGCACTAAATATCAAACGCTTATAAAATTATAATTGTGGATCGGTGCAATTTTATTGGAACTTTATTACAATTAAGATAAATGCAATATGTTTTCAAAAAATGCTCAAAATTGCAACACTAAAAGCAACTACCCTCATTGAAGCAGCGTTTTCATCTCAAAAAGAGTGATGTATTCCAGCCTCCTATTGCCTCGCTTCTCCCTCTCGCTTCCCGAACCATTTAACGAATATTCCTTTCCTTTTTAAAATGAGATGATTTCTGAATTAACCTAATTAAAAAGTTGGGTTCATAATTTTTTTCCTGAAAGTTAACACCTCAGTTTAGCCCTCGTCAAGGAGTGTAACTTCTCTAGGTAAGTTTACTATTAGGATGCCGGACGAGGAGGTGCAATAAAAATATTAACATTAATAGGAACTATTAATCTTCATATATATATAATTATGTACTTATATATATATATATATATATATAATAAGTAGTACAGTGAGGGAGGGGTACTACTATTATATATATATATATATATATAAAATATATATATATATATATATATAATATAATATATTTTCTCTTAATTAAAGAATTATTTTCTGTTATGTAATATTCACATTATTATTTCATTAATATTCATTATTATTATTATTATTATTATTATTATTATTATTATTATTATTATTATTATTATTATTATTATTATTATTATTATTATTATTATTATTATTATTTTTTAGTTAAGGAAATTAATATTCTCTTTTGGATTTTTTTTTATTATTTTGGAATATTTGAAAAATTCACGAAATAAAATAATTATTATATTGTTATAATGCAAAAGGAATGTAATGATATTTTAGTAATGGTATCGAGGATACATCTGTTAAATATAAAAAAGAAAAATAATAGATTATTTGGTTGGAGTATTGGTCTATGAATTCATGGGATGATATTTATCGTTATTAAGAAAATACTAAACCACTCCATATAAAATATTCCTTCATCGAAAAGATAGAAAAAAAAGGAAAAGTATAGAGAATCTCGTATAGTAAACAGTAAGGAAGATCATAAAAAATCTTTGTAAAAGAAAAAAAGAAGCAAAAAAGAAACGTGTGAATTCTTTCAATCTAAGATCAGCTGAGAGTAACTTTCTTTGTTCTAACATTAGAAAATGATAAATTTGGATAGAGAATCCAGAAGGTAAACATTGAAAAGAATAGTTTTTGTTATCCAGAAGTTAATCTAATTTTGATAGAGTAGAATCAACCTAAGATAATCTGATTCAGGAAGATATTTCATCTTTTACGTATGTGATACTTACTTAATTTAGAAGAACAGATATTGTTGTGAACGTATAGAAATATATTTTGAATATACTCCTGGGCCATTTTAATAAGATCTACGGGGTGTCATTAACAGATACGGTTATTCGTCGTATCTTTGTGACATATATATGTCAGTTTTTTTCCCCACTCTCTGGCCTTAGACTGAATCGAAAATATAATTCCTTCATGCTCTGTACCGGTAAGTTCTGGAACACTCTTCCATCCTTTTCTTTTACAATTTTCCTGACTTAAAAGCAAAACTAAAGTCGTGGTTCTGTTCACGTCGTTTAAATGTTCCCTTTTTTCTCGTGGATGCATTGTGGGTGTGGGTCTATAGTCCTTTTCCACCAGAGTTTACATTAAAAAAAACTAATAAAAATTCACCATTATAACCATAAATGAGCTTCCATTTCATTATGAGTTTGAATTATTTAAGTCCTCGAGAAACAATATGATGTAGGCGCAAATGTTTCGAACTTGAAAAAAAGCTGTGTTGTGTGTTGCTTCTTTGCATGCACTCATTAACTTTGAATTAAAATTACTAGAAATGTTTGCAAAAAATAAAATGGGTCACAGTATAAGATACAACACTTTAGGTTCAAAAGATAAGTGAGATTGGTTATTGCTCAAATTAAAATTCAGTAATCATTGACAATTTTATTAGAAAAAGCCTTCGTGGAACAATATTTCATGCATAGCGGAGAAGGTGGCACTTATCATAAAAAAAAAAAAAAAATAGTCAGTGCAAGTGCAGCAAATTTTTGTCTTGCTCCAACATTGAGATATATTCTCACTGAAACTATTTCATATTGAAAACCGTTTATGAAGCTTTACTCTCAACGAATGGAATGCACAGAAAACTACATTTTTGATTGGATATCCTTGACATAGACAATGAATTAGATTGCAATGAGCTTAGGCGAGAGAGACATCATTTTTACAGATGATCCTACCTTGAGTCAGCTTTTATTTCGATTAATCTTTGTATAGGTATTCATTATCAGCGCATTCCTTACATTTATCCGTTAATTATATTCGAAGTATGCTTTCCGTCTCTGCTTCGGAAAGAATTTGCTTTACAGATATTCAAAGGTCATTATATTTCGAATAAAGGAATCAGTTCTGGTTTGTTTCGACAGGACCTAAACTGAATTTTGGATAATATTTTCCATCATATCTTTATCATTCTTCTACGATCGTTATTCGTACTTTCGATCCTTGAAGCTGTTGGTTTATTCACGGACGTTTTATTCTCTCTCTCTCTCTCTCTCTCTCTCTCTCTCTCTCTCTCTTCTCTCTCTTTCTCTCTCTCTCTCTCTCTCTCTGTGTGTGTGTGTATTATTGTGTGTTGTTGTATGTGTGTGTGTGTGTGTGTGTGTGTGTGTGTGTGTGTGTGTGTGTGTGTGTGTGTGTGTGTGTGTAATGAGACTCTTCTTTAAGATTAAATTTCCTCTGATTTGGAAACTTTATAGATATTATTTTATATTAAAATTTTCCTCCCCGATAAATAATTTCCGTTTTCTTCTTTGCCGCAATGTTTCTTTCTCCAACTTGTTTCGTTTCAACGTTGAAAAATTAATTAACCTCTTTTTCTTATCCTTATTAAATTAATATGCAACAAGATCAATTATTATTTTGTTTTATCACTATTATAGCTTTTTGTTATTATTATCATTGTGCATCTCGATTTCAAAGCTTTAATCTTCACAAAATAATTTTCGCTTGGCTTTCATCTTCTATGATATCTTATCTTGCAGCAGGATTCGGGTGTCATGGAACTCCTGACGTTTTTCATAGTATTTTGAAATTGAAACCTGTGAAATTTGGCAAACTTCCTGCCAATTTCATATGAATGTTTATTTACTGCTTGAATTAATTTACGTACTTATCAGGGTTTGAAAGCATTAAACTTTACTCGCTGAAGTTCCAAATTTTGCGGAGAATCAATCAATTATAACTTATAAGATCAACATAGAACGTTCTAAACCTGCGAGGCACCTTTTTCAGATTACATTATTTTAAGGGATGTAATACATATGTGATTTTCTGGATTATACTGTAGTTTCTTCATTTTAAAGAAGGGTTCTTAAACACTGTACTTACAGATCTTTACTTTCTCTGCGACCTATAATTTTGTTATTTTTTTTCCATTTTCTAGGGACACTAAGTTAATCAAAAGCAATTTTCAGAAGTTGGTTTTGAGGTTTAGTCTTGCATTGCTCAAACATTTTCGAATCCGTAAGGCGAAACCCTCAAGCAAGTTTAAGGTCATTTTTTCCTTCATTAATTTTGTGATCTTTCCAGCCATATTTGTAAGTTTTAAAATCTATTTATTTCTGATTTCTAGAGGTTTTCTT
>JABUQX010018082.1:27500-31125 GCA_015478945.1 Trachelipus rathkii
AGAAAGCTGAAACTTGATATACAGTCTTTTTAGGTTGTATCTTAGGTGTATCCGGGGTAAAATGAGCGATTTGACCAAATTTGGGGGACCAGCCCCCAAATCTGAAATATTTTCATAGAGTGATGAAACTCGGTATACAACCTTCTGAGGATGTATCTTAGATGTAGCCGGGAGTAAAATGACTGTGGATGGCCCAAATTGGGGGACCGGCCCCCAAACCTGAAATATTGACATAGAACGATGAAACTCGGTATACACCTACCATATAAGGTACTCACATCATATATGGGTTAAATAGCCGTACACAGTCTAAAGGGGGGTCTCCGGGACCCCAAACCTGAAATATTGACCTAGAACGATGAAACTCGGTATATACCTTTCATATAAGGTACCCATATCGTATATGGGTTAAATAACCATACACATCCCAAAGGGGTCTGGCCCCCAAACCTGAAATATTGGCATAGAACGACGAAACTTGGTATACATATTTCTTATGATGTATCCTCGATACAGAAAAGAAAAAAAAAAAAAAAAAAAAATTAAAAAAATAAAAAATAAAAAAAATTTAAAAAAAAAATTAAAAAAATTTTTTTAAAAATTAAATTTTTTAAAAAATTTAAAAAATTTTTTAAAAAAATTTAAAATTTAAATTTTTAAAAAAAATTAAAAAAATAAAAATTAAACATTTTTTATTCTTTTTAAGTTTATAACTTAAAAAATTTACGTTTTTTATATAAATCAAATAAACTCTAGGCCTCTGGAGCCCTCTAGACCTCAGATCTGGGCCTCTGGAGTTCTCTTTAGCCTCCCTTTACCCTCCTCAGCCTCCCCAGCCTCACCCTCCCCATCTATGATCTATTGATTCATGTCATATTTTGTATAACATAACACAAAACTTTCATTTATTTTGTTTTATATGCTTTAAACAGTTTGTTTTTACTAAAATTTTACACTTTTCCAGCTATCCTTAAAAATTTGTGTTTTTACATACCTAAACCTGTAAATGTTCAAATCAAACCACACGCCCCTCCCTCCCTACCCCAATCCTGGATATTTTTACATTACCATATCTTACTTAATTTATACATAACCTTGTCTGATTATTATACTGATCAATGAATATATGCTAACGTAACAAGTTTTCACATCAATAAAGCAAACATAGCATCACATAACTAGGAATATAATGTTCAACGACAAATCTAACATACCCCTATCACACTT
Organism: Trachelipus rathkii; assembly: GCA_015478945.1. Classification (NCBI taxonomy): domain Eukaryota; kingdom Metazoa; phylum Arthropoda; class Malacostraca; order Isopoda; family Trachelipodidae; genus Trachelipus; species Trachelipus rathkii. Next base: position 28,728 of record JABUQX010018082.1, read on the forward strand.
TTTCTAACATATCATGGATATTTTCTACATTATCTTAGTAATATTTAACAACTTTCTCTGCTTATCTAAATATCATACTGATCAATGAATATATGCTAACGTAACAAGTTTTCACATCAATAAACAACCTTAGCATCATCGAATATAACGTGCATTCACAAACCTAACACATCTTAAACACGGAATAAACAGTGCAACTACTTAGAAAAACTTCACTGCCAACAACAGTAAAGTAATAACATTGAAGGCGCAGAGCAGCTAACCTGCCCTTTGCCTCTCAGATGTTTCATCTTATATAACATTTAACAAAAATTTATCACAACCTTGTGTGAGTATCTTACTGATCAATGAATATATTGCTAACGTAACAAAGTTTTCTTTTCATATTAATAAAGCAAACATAGAATCATATGAACTACGAATATAATGTACTCACAATCCTAACACATCTTATACACACAAATAAGCAGTCAACATTAACAAACCAATGCTTAACAACAGTAAAGTAACTAACATTGCATACAGAGCTTGGAAAAGATACATGCTGTTTAATATTCCAATTAACAAATCAGTAACTGCAGTGTTTGTTTGTTATTTTCTCTTTTTGTAACTCTTTTTCTTTTATTTAAAACTTTTTTAATTTCTTCTTGCTACTCTTAGGAATAAATTTTTATTTTATTTTATTTCTTTAAAACTTTTTGTTTTTTACTAAAAATTTTATTCTTTTTTATGTTTATAACATAAAAAATTTATATTTTTACATACACTAAAACAGTAAATCAGTAAATCATACTACCCATCCTATCATCCCCAACTCAACCATGATCTATAGATCCCCTGATCTATTAGGATAGCATCTGACATAACAAAGTTTTACATATGTTAAAGTTAAACTACGGACATAACATACTTAACACACAACAGCAGTACGAATAAACAGCCATCACTAGCATCTTACCCGATAAAGTTTACATGGTGGGGAAGTAAAACAAGTTTTCATTTTTTATAACATATAATTTTCAATGAAAAGAGCATTACATAAATACATAAATAAAAACATACGTTTTATTTTAAACATATTAATTCATCTAATCAAAGGACAGGGGATTCTGTATAAATTGAGCAAGTTCTATATATTTCTCCAGAGATTCAACACCCTTTGAAAGGATGTAAGTATAAATACTGCCTGCTGCATTAATCCATTCTTCGGCATACATAGGTTCAGTAGCATGCATTCTCTCGTTCCAGAGAGATGTAAATGTATCCTTGCTGATAGTTATTAACGTACTCCTGTATTTCACATTATAAGGTAAACCGCATGTTTCTTTGTAAATATCATAGATTACACCATGTGCCATATGAATTAAATCCTCGAGTATATCGACCTCTTTAAGATGAGACATTAATTCATTTTTCATTTTAACCAAAGCTGTAATATTTTCAGATGATTGAACAGTGAAACCTATACATGTATGAGTGAATGCGTCAGCATCGAGGGGTTTCCAATAGTTGCGTACATCAATACTTTTAACATTATCAGACGCTGTGAAAACAACCTCTATTCTATTATAACCTCTCCCACTGTCACCTCTGGTAGATATTTCACTTGATGGCGATCCATCAGATGATCCATAATTAGCCATTACCCAAGCTTCTGAGGTATCGATAATCTTGATGAATTCATCAACCGAAATGAATAAAGGTCTATTATTTGCACCTCCGAATGGAATACATGTAATATATCGCTCTCCATTTGTTTGACGAAAAAATATAAATACCACATCATTGGGTATTACGAAGGTCCTCGTAAAGATATTTCTAACGAGCTTAGGAGCAGAATGAGATGACATCATGCATACACAACGAAAAATGTCTTACTGATGAAAATCGTATATATAAACAGATCTAAAAGGTAATGAGATTCTTTCTTTCAACCAATCAGTTCGAGAATTTGTTCAAACTCCTCCCACTTTTCGAAACATTACGCAATATCTATGATTCTTGTATGGTTCGTTTTCGAAACATTATGCAATACCATTGATTCTTGTTTATCATAGGATCAACATAACAAGACTATTAAAACATTTTATGTTTTGCTAATGTCTTTATGTTTTATAATAACTCAAACTTTATTTATTTTTTAATTTCATTTCATTAAAACTTTTTGTTTTTAAAACTTTAATTTTAATTTTATTTCTTTAAAACTTTGTTTTAAAAAATTTATTCTTTTTTATGTTTATAACAAAAAAAAAATTACATTTTTACATACCAAAACAATAAATCAAGTAAGTCATCACAGCCACCTGCTTTCCTCATCGTCTCTACCCTTCCATTGATCATCTATCAGACTATTACGTTCAAGGCACATGTCGTGTATCATTTTGAATAAACACAACAT
>JABUQX010018083.1:0-27500 GCA_015478945.1 Trachelipus rathkii
TCCGTAGTGAGAGTAGAATGGTTTAACTTTCAGCAGAAATTGGAGGTGTGAAAGCAATTGGGGAGCGTGCTCTCTCCAATTCTCTGTTTCATCTATGAGCATATACCATGAACTAGGTTGCTCGGGCAGAGACAGGTTAGCGGCAACAAAAGAATAAGAGAATGAAATTTTGTCGGTACGTGGATGATCTTGGCTGCTTATTTTGACAGCGTAAGCCCAAATAAGTTTAGACAACAAGAGATGTGTTTCTGAGGAAGGTATTGGACTACGAAAAATTTTTGGCGAGGAGGAGGGGTATCTCGAAGCTTATGAATACCGAAAGTAAGACACGTAGGTGATATTGGTATCGGTTTGACGTGGTGCAGATGTCTGAAGGGTTAGTTTGAGTGGAAAAGGGCTGAGACCAACGGACCAGTTTAATTAAATATGTGGGGGTGCACTATGGTGAGGAAAGCGACACAAGTGCTGGAATTAAATCAAATAATTGGGAAATTTAAGATGGGACAGGTAAGCTATATGTTTGAGATGTGTGAGAATCCAAATTATGATTAAAGAGGAAATGTAGTTCATGTTCGACGACACCGAAATATATCGTACTCAAAATGGTGATAGTTCAACACAAGTATAACTAGGCCAATATCTGACGTACGCATCTGAAATGTGATGAGAACTTTCATTTTAATATCGTTAGATCGCCACACAGAGACCAATGTTAGGTGAAGACAATGCGAGATGCGACGTGTTGTAGACTGATAAGGAGGTGACAATCAAGAGACAGGAAAGAGAGAATTGATGATTGTTATGGTGTGGATATTTGGGTGTGAAAAAGCTGTGGTAGGCTTGTGTGAGACGTGACAGCGCGGCGGTTGGGTATCGGTGACGCTATAAGAGAGAAGTAGAGAGGAGCCGAACTAGAGTGCCCATGATAAATATCTGATATGGTAGGATATCCTTCAAAAAATGGGAAGAAGAAGGTGCTCTGGGAAATATTAAAGTTTAGATGGAGCGACAACGAGTTGAAGTGCGGGCAATGAGATGAAAGAAAGAGGAAGGTGAACAGATCCATGTGACTCGTGAGGCGTCATGAGATGATAGACACTAGGATGTGGAGAACAGATAGATATCGGTTTGAGAGGAAGTTTCATGACAGAGACACACCTCAAGATGTCATTGCTCGAGTGCTATAAGCTGCGAGGTTTTGACTGAAAAGGTGATATATAGTCTATATTAAAATATATCTAATATAAGATATTTTTTAGAAATAAGTATTTTTCTGACGGTATTAATATAATTATTTTATATATTTATACATGGTAAATAAATGTAATTATATACAATAATATATATATATATACCATTACTCACCACTATATTATTATCCCTTATTAGTATTTATAAAATAAGATTAAGTAGCTGATTAATAAAGACCGGTAAATAAAATACTATACTTATTTTATTATTTTGTAGGTGTCATTCTTCCTCGCTAATATTAATAGAAAGTTGTTGTAACATAAGGATTTAAAATCTGATACTAAAAAGCATAAATAAAACAATTAAAAATGAAAACATAGAATTAAAAGAGAAATAAGGTTTAAAATAAAAGCACCGAACACAGATTTCTAATTATTGGTTGTATTTATTTTTGTAAAAATATATTGCAGGAAGGATTACGAACTTGCCAAGATACTGTGATTCAGCTTTTACTATGGATTTTTTATTATCGTGATTCGAGATTCGATTTCGAGAAATTCAATAACAAACGGATTCGATTCACGGATTCTCGTATTGTGGTGATTCTCTCGAATCATTTTACACATCATTGTTCACGGATCTCGGATTTCGTCAGGATTTCGAAATCCGCGAAAAGTTTGCCGGGTATTTCGCCAATCAACTGGTGATCATAAGTGGGATAGTATGATAGTAGTTAAATATGTTATATTTTGTGTGCATTGGGGTAGCGGGTTTACCCGTTTATGTGTTGAGTGCTTGGGTTGTATCGATGTGATAACTTGATACCAGCAGCTAAGAATCTGTTGTTCTAATATTATGTTATTGGATGCGTGGAATGTTATTGTATCTCGAAGTAAAGTGAGTTACATAGTGAGTATAAATTTCACGTTTATAGAATTAGCCTTGTCTCTGGTGTATGACTAGTGTGTTGATTGTTAGTTGTTGATGTATTTAATAGTTAGAGTACTATTGAGTATATAGGTTTAGTAACGATCTTAAGAGGTTGTAGGTATATAGATATTCATTATATATATATATTGAGCTGACTATAGTATTATTGCTTCTTAGTGGGTAGCGGTGTGGAAGGGTCTCCGGAAGTACAAGACTGGATACACTTTTCAGCCGAAACCATATTAACGGCGTATACACACCAATAAGTTACTCACACAAATTTTTTTCAAAACCCGATATTAGCTCCGAGAATTTGCTTTCGCCTAGATATCGCCAATACCGTGATATACGCCTGTATACTGTTGTAGTCCACCATATTAGCTCTATACTTATATATATATTTTATTTGAGTAATATTTATGTTAATGGTTAATAAATCGCTGAGAATTCTTTTTAATCTTATTTTATCGTGTCTCTATGAGGAGCTAATTTTCTCCAAATTTAATGATTATTATCAATTTATAAAATTAATTTTACGTTTATATATTTATTATATTATTAGCAGCGCAATAGTCATGTCCACACACGAACCCAACACGGCAAGCCTTTTAAGGAGGGGTGTTGCACGCTTCAATAGGTTCTAACAAACTAACGTAAGAGAACCGACACAGCATAGCGGTCAAAGATACTCAGGCAGGCGTTTAAGACGATGGACGAAGTTAATAATTCAGCATGCGTCAAAGAGAACAAAAAGCATTATCGACTCGTACGGCAAGAGAAATACACGAGAAAAGAAGTAGTAAGGCGAGAAAAGATGGGAAGAATCCACAAGCAACGCCTATGAAAACGAGAGAGGCTAAAGAACTAGCCTCGAGTTGATCAAATATCACAAACACAAAATCAATGAGAGACAGATAAAGCAACCAACTTATAGTGGTTACACAGCAATCGTAAAGGTGGTGGTAGCTCTGATGATAAGTTCCCTGAATGCGGGCTGACGCGGTGCTCTCGTGATAGAAACAAGACTGAGAGCGGCGGACACAAGCAAGAGTGTGCGGAAGAAATAGAGAGGGTAATCAAGTGAAAACAGGAAAATACAAAAACCAGTATTAGTAAGGCCTTTATTGCCTTTGCTCAGAGACCACTAATCAAAAGCCCCGCTGAGAAATTACCAGAGCCTCCCCTCAGCATACTAGGAGTAGGCGAGCAGCTGCCACGAGAGAAGAGGACAGCGCATGAGACCCTTGTATAACTGGACTAGAAACTGAGAAGAGGAAGAAAAGTCTCGCAGTTCTAAACAGAACTCCCAGTTCTCTCTCGCAGGCTGCCCTAGCAAGCGGTTTGTTCTCTGATTGTAAGGTTCTCCACAAGACATTTTTTTATTATGTTAATGGCCAAGGATGTTTGCAGTTTGATATATGTCAACAGGAGTATGACAAGCACGAACCATCGATAAGAGGTAGGCTTTGGTACTTAAGTTGACAGTTTCTTAGAGAGGGAGATTGTAGAATTTAGGGTTTTCTGAAAGATATTTAGAAAGTTTCACATCAACCCTACCAACAAATGAAAAATATTCCACACTATGAAACTAAGCGACAGACTATAGAATCGGAAAGGATTAAGACGAGAGGTCATCTAAAAGAGTTAAAGGGTGTAGAATAAACATGAAAACGATTGAAGAAATCATGAGGGAGGTCAGTCATTATTCGGAGAGCATTAAAGTTATGGGGATTGGATTAGAGTTAGATACTGATCGGCGAGATAGAATAATTACTGGAAACATATATGGAATAAGTGTAGGAACACCACTATTTGAGAAGAAAAAAGGCAAGAAGTTGTTCCCTATCATCGAATCAACACGAAGTATGATGTGATTTGAAAGACATAAACTAGACTTATTATGCACAGGAGAGAGAGAGGAGAACCTACAACGGAGGGAAGCCTTGAGAGCAGTGAGCTCGTGAGCCATACACCTCAGTCCAATATGCTTTAGATTTCAAGTCTGCTCACCTAAAAAAAGCACAGAGAAAGTCTCCCCTAGTTCTAGGTCGGAAAACTATTAAAAGATTAGAGCCTTAGATAAGATACTAAATAGTCAGAGTGCACAGTAAGGAACGCGTGCGGTTCTCGACTCTCCTTTTCCTGTGTGTAAACTCTGTGGTGTCTTCCTCAAGGTTCTGTTTATCTCGCAACTTTATTCTTACTTTTCATCAACGATTCTTCCTCAGCCTGTACTTCTACTCTGTTCATTATTATAACTGACGACTCAACTTCCATTGCATCCGGTGGACGGCGGGAGGGGGCGCACTCCATATTTCAAAATCTCTCTCCCCAGTGTTTGCCCGTCGGCATCTAGATGTTCGAGCCCTCTACGATACTTCAATGGCACTTTCCGATTCTATTCTGTGCTTCCGTGTATTCTCTGGTATGGTGTAATTTATCCAGTGGGCAGCCTTTCTCGCACATGCCTTACTTAGTGAAATTCAAACTTATCAACTTTACATCTCGCTCCAAAAAACACCTCCTAACTTTCCTATTTTCTATGACGATTCTAAGTCTCACCTGTTGGACAAACATAAAACATTCTTGGTACTGAACATAAAACAAAATAATTTGTCTTGTGAAACCCCACTCATGAATCACAAATATCGGTTGCTAACATAGAGATATCTGTTAGTGCGACTTGCTATTAAGCAATCCGCTGGGTAGATTCTCGTTCAGGGTTGCGGGAAATTTTTTCTTCTGCCATAGCTTTTACTCCCAGTTATGGTAAGGCCTTATTCGCCAGTTTGTCGTATGTTGGTAGTATCTGTTTCTCGACATCAAGGGGAGGGGTGGGTCTCGGGCTCCCTCCACTCTTTATTGGATAGAGGTTGAGTATAAAGTTATGGGATTAATAAACTGATCCCTCAATTAACTTTTCAAAAACTCTCTTGAGCCTAAACCGTTCTCTATGCGTCTCGCTTGAAATCTTGTTTGACGCGTTGTGTGCGAGGATAGTAGTACTCATTATTACACCTATAGTAACATTAGCATTAGCTGGTAGACTACTTCAGGGGAGTTGGCGCTCGCATTCCACCTCCATTGCGTCGCCCGCGTAATACAAGGGGTGCCATGCTCTAAGCATCGAATTTTGCGTTGAGCATTGAAATCCCAGCTCCGTTCGTTGTAGTAACCTCCTCTTTCCAGCCACTGTCTGTTCTGTGGAACTCCTGCCAATCTTCCTGTTTTTCCAAATGTATTTAATCTTCCTCTCTTTAAACCTCACGTCTGCCCTTACTTGAGGAATTTGCCTTAGACTATCGGGAGCGCTTTGGGTAGGCATTCCTTTTCATTTGATTTATTCACCAGCCCACTCCTTGAAAACGGGGCACCCAAGCCCGTATGGTTGGGTGCTGTGTATAATGAAAATATTGCACTGTAACTATAATATTAATATATAGTATAGTAATTAATTTATATATATCATTCTATTATCGGTATGTTATTGTAAGATGGGTTTAATACTATATTAGTACGATACTTATATCCTACTTCTATATCCTTTAATAATATACATTCTTATCTTCATAATAATTATATATAACCTCTCAAATGTTACCCTTTTCCTTTAGTAATTGGGTTAAGTTTTTCTATATTTGACAATGACTTACTCAGCAGTAGTTACTTATTATATAATATAAATAATAAATATGTATACAATATGGAGAATTATTATAATAAATATATATATATATAAAGTATATTATATAAAACACTTGTAGAAATATATTAATCGAAATATAATATATCCTAGCTTTATATACTATACTAGATTTATATTATATTACTATATAAATATAATCTGTCACTACTATTATATATATAATACTACATATATATATTATATATCGGGCTGGGCGCGCCTATAATTTTTTTGGTGCCGGCCTGCGCCTAATGCGCGCAATGCCTGGCCGAGGACTCTAGTGCGCCTCAGCAGCCCCTATGTTGCGCCTAAATTTTTTGTCACTAGTCAGAACGCATATCACGACCTTTTGGCTCTAACCTTATTCTTGTCTTACGACTCTTCTTGGCTGAGCGAGAGTGAATGTATGGCCGTATAATTTTGTTGCAAAGGTATAAACTTTAGGTGTATAGCCATATATAAGCATTGCAATTTCTTTATATCAGAGAAGAAAAAAAAGCTCCAATTCTATTAATTTTAGTGTAATAAAACACAGAAGAACACACAATAATCTATCGAACGCTCCTCTTTGCTCCTTCATGTCCTTTGTGTTCCATGTTTTCCCCCCAGGAGTGAGGTTCTATGAGGCAACGATGCGCGCAAGTTAAGTTGTAAAATTTTTCAGAGCCATAGTTGCCAATTTTATTATGACGGCAGTAAGTGAAGAAACTACTAAGAACATCATATTGTACTCCATTTTATGGGGCATATTTATTCGTTAATATAGCTAATTATATATAAGATACAATAATTTAGATTTATGTATATATAAAATAATATAATATCACTTAATATATAATTTATTATATTTATATATATACACTAATAGTAAAGTATATTATTTCAATTTATATATATAATATATTATATATATCATATAAACTAGTATAGAGATATTTATTAATTAAAAAGCACTTATATAAGCTATAGCTACTACCTATAACGAAGGGTGGCGTGCATATAGCTGCAAATGAATAAGCCGCAATAAAGCGCTAGAATAGCAGAGCAAGTTTGCACTTATATTAAAGTAAAACACTGTGGCAGCTTATTGCGGAGGCTTGACCGGTGTGCGGAAAACTTCAAAAAATATTGTGGGACAGGCTAGTAAGAGAGCGATTTTTGCCGCATGTCTTCCAACATAATATTGTTTAAAGAGCGAAAAGCGCAAATTTGCGCCTCCTAATAACACTTACTAATAAAATTTGCGAGAGTTTGACTGCGGGCTCTATCACTACAATTAGATTTGTGCTGCATTTATATTATTATCTACTAAAAGCTATATATAAGCTAATATATATCTCACTTATATTAGGGGAAATAATTATATTGTATAGATAAGTCCAAAAGATAGTATAATTAAGTAGACTTATATTATTATATATATATTTAATTATTATTAAGTATATATATATAATATATATATATATATATATATATATTAATTAAATATATATAGTATATATATATATAATTATATATAATATATATAATTAATATTACTATTAAATATATATTATATATTAATTATATATATATATATAAATATATAATTAGATTTAAATAATAATGAATAAATAATAATTAAATTAAAATAATAATTAAATAATATAATATAATATATATATATAAATTAAATAATAATCAAAGTATATAATAATAATATAATATATAAATATAAGAAAGTAATAATAAATAATAATAATATATATAAATATAATTAATAATAATATATAATTAAATAATAATAAAAATAATATATAAAATTAAAAATAATTAAAAATATATATAATAATATAATAAATATATAAAATTAAAAATATTATTAAAATTTATTATTATTATTATTATTTAATTATATATTTATTATTATATTATTTATTATTTAATTAATATATAAATTATTATTTAAATTAATATATTTTATATATTAAGAGAGAGAAAATGTTATCCTATTATTATAATTTATTATGATTATTTTTATTAATTATTATTATTATTATTTATTATTATTAAATTATTATTATAAGCCAATTTCTAAGTTTATTTATTGGTTACTTGTGATTCAGCGGCTTAAACCTGTTCCTAGTGCTTTTGGAGGAAACATTAGTGGATTAGACATTAAATATTTATTTGAATAAGCTCCTAAACAGGTGTGGCACAAGAGATGTAATTTGCAACCTCGTGAGAGAGCCTTCGTCGAAGCGTAACTCTTTAAATTAAGTGTGATGCTGCCTGTACTGTTCAATCCGATGAATAAAAATCATGGCCAAGATGTCTTGGTTGACACAATATGTCTCCGGCACGGCCATTAACTCTAGGAAGTATCTTTGGGTCTTGTCATAGAGCAAAGAAGTAGCATATTGATGGAGCTACACTATAGGAGGATGTAGTAGAAAATAATGTGGTATAGAGAATAGGAATGCTCCAAATGGAAAGAAAAAAGGAACTTTCAGTCATTTTGACATTATAATTCAACACCACAATAGCTTTAATCACACCCAAGTAATTAAGCCCATCTTTTTATACTGATATTACTTATCTAATTAATTAGAAATTAATATTCATTTTTAATATTGTTAAAATTGTCAAACTGCTTCATAAAATATTTCACATATTTTTTAATTTCATACGATGAATATCACGCGAATTTTTCAGTAGGCTTTGAGAGTAACTTTTCTATTAGATAAACATCTCTTACTTGCACAAGGGCTGTTGTAGTGTGTAGTTATGCATTAATTTGAAGAAGGGTCAAAAAAGCGAGTCCACAAGGGATGCTGTGCTACAACAGAGAGTGAACAGACAACCGTACCCAGCATAGACAACAGAACAGCATTTTGTCTGAGTCTATGACCGAAAGGCATTCTTAACACAATAGAACATTTGAGTTGCTTTATAAGTAAGTGGTTTATTTTTAGTTGCAGGTTAACTATAAGTTGTGTCACAACTAACAGCGTTAAAAACTACGAATACAGTTCATACAAAAATTTCGAATTTGAAATACCAAGTTTTTATTTGTCATTAATATCATTTTCAGATCAAATATTTTTTGTTTCTAGATTTCTGCTATATCAATGACATATAGAGAGGTCACTATTCGAAGACATTTGTGGTAAGTATCGTGAAATTCTTTTCGAATTTCTGATTCTCCTACAATTCACCTTGAACTCTCATTTCTCCTACAACTCCACCTTCCTAAGACACGACAAGTGACGAGTGGATCTTGAGTCAATATTGCATAAATATGAGTAGAAGTGATTAGATTTAACCAACATTAAGTCAGTAAAGGTAATGATTTATAATGCGGCCTACAAACCGAGCAAGACGACTTGGTAATGGGAAACTAAAAAATGAGAGGATAGTTATTTCTGGTGAGGATGTACAGGTTTACATCATTATATTATTTTAGTAATTCTTATTCTGTGATAGAAGAGTAGGGGAGATAAGAGAGAGAGAGATATAGGAGAGAGAGAGATAGAGTAAGATGAGAAGAGAGAGAGAAGGAGAGAGTAGCAGAGAGAACTTGACGAGGAGAGGAGTAAGATGAGAGCATATTTATAGAGTAGAGATAGATAGAGAGTAGAGAGAGAGAGAGAGAGAGGCAGATAGAGAGAGAGATGCTCTATCTATTAGAGCCTTGTAAAGATGAGTTATATCTTTGTTTTATTAATCTAATAACAGCACAGTCCTAATGCACATAACTTTAGCGGAGATTTATTCATCAACAATTGTGGCTATTGAGCTATAAGGTCAGTAAAATAAATCAATATTGAATCATAAAAAGCGTAATATCTTGAAAAAAACATATTTCGTAAATCTACACACAAATATATAATTAATGGAAACACATAAATATAAAAAAATAAATTCATATTCATGTGTGTGTGCAATTACAACAGATATTGAGCTTGTGGCTAGTATTCAGTCAGAAGACATTGTCAAAGAGAATACGATTGCTCTTTCCACATGCAAGAAACCCGGTGACGAAGAGGAAAGAAGAACAGGCACCGATGCAGAGAAGTGGTTAAGCTTGAAGACAGTGATATGATGCAAGAGATTACGAGTGTGACCACAAATGATGGTTCTGCCAGACAAAATCCTCTCTCAAGCTAGAAAATCTGCGCCTTGTAAATGAAACATGATGGCACTCTTAGCCTAATTTAACAATCCGGCCGTGATGCATTTCTAAAATCATTAAAACATTACTTTGGCATACCCGAAGGATATTTCAAATTTCCTCGGTCTGGCTCCTATCTCTAGGATGCCAAGAGAGATATCGATTTAATAAGAAGACAACATAATACTCAAAAATAGCCTCAGTGCAATTTTGTGACTGCCCAATAACAGAGGAAAAAAACTATCAACTAGCAGGTGTTAGAATTAAGAAGGAGTGTAGGGGACTAAGAGCAGCTTAAACACCAAAAAGTAGTATAGTGCGAGCTGGTAAGAGCTCCATATAATCGGTTCTTATATATAAGATCTGCGTTGAAGACTCTGATGTATGCTACATGACAATATCAACAGACATTTTACATGGAGCAAAAGCCTTGTCTTCACAGTACTTAATAAAAGTGATAAGGAGGTAATTCCGGAGTACATCGAAATAAGATCCTTTATTTATTGCTGGATTTTGAAGATATACGCTTGTATTATGGTTGGAGGAGTAGAGCAAGAAATGTCCGTACTGTTTCCCCACGCGCAGTCCTATAGGAGCTAATTTCTTACTCCTCAATAGACTAAGAATACTGGGGAAATGAACGGAGAGGCTGTAAAATTTAACTTGCCAAACACCTTATGTTTCCAACTACTTGCTACACACCAGATTAGGAGCAAATAATGCGAACAAAAGGGGATATAAGAAACATGGGCCTTTGAAGCGAGGTTCGAAGTCAGTCTTATATTTTATTTTAATTTTAAGATTATTACATATCGCAACAGACCATTGCTACTTCATACTTATCTTCAAATGACGGATAAGATATATCGATGTTAAAATAGTGAGATGATAAATGTCATATAATATTATTCAGCTGAAAGAAAAATAAAGTGTAATACTTAGATCGAGTAATTTCTTTATCATTTGTTCCTATCCCATTAAGTTGCACTGAATGTGTGATGAGACCGAGCCTAAAATGTACGCCTCTATTAATTGTTGTTATTTACTTTATAAATTTCGGAACAAACTTAAACATTCTTTGTATAGTTATATATATAATATTTTACTGTAATGCATTATACTTATATATATATATTATCAATATATATTATATATATAATATATATTCACTTTATCACTATTACAATAAACATATATAATAACTATTAAAGTATTAAATTTTGATATTACTAAAAAAATTTAATAAAAATATTTCTTTTCTTAATAGACTCAATCATATAAATCATCTTCTGAAATATATATATATATTATATTTAGAGGTAACTTTATATGGCCAATCTGAAAGTTATTATTATTGAGTAGATATGATCTAGCACTCACTCTGTAATTATTAATTCACATATGAGAATATAATTCTACAATACACTGAAGGAGAATTTGTTCAAGATGACATGAAACTTCACAAAAGAGGATTCGAGCCCTTGTGGAACTACCCATTTCTAATATATTTTCAGGCACTGAAGGTCATATATCCAGCAACACTCTCTGGAAGGAAGAGAGTGGGACAAATCTTGGGCATAAGCCGCGGCTGTGCAGTAAATGTTCACACAGTCCCTCCTCTCCCTAGGGAAACCTGTTTCGCGTGTGAATACCGGAGGTCTGAAGTGGACTTGTTTATTAAGTATAATACCCCATTACCCAGTTCAGCGCCCGTGGAGAGGTTGTTTAGTCAAGACTCTGACATTCTAAGACCAAAGGGGGCAACCATGGCATCCATCAATTTTGAAAAAAAAAATTTATCTTTATGAAAGGGAATATGACCCTGTTCAGAATGCAAGAGGAGAGCGAGTAGGAAGAGATCACTTATAATTTGAATAAGATTAAAATCTTTCTCATTTTTTGTTATATATATTTGCATCTTTCAATTACAAATTTAAAAATAATTTCATCTTTAAATATACTTGCGCTTATTTTTTTATATTTTTTTTGGCGCTCCTAAATTTGTGTAGCTGTTTAGAAAAAAAATTTGATTTGCGGCATGTGGCGCTTTGCGCATTCGCAACTAAATTTTTGAATAATTCTGATGTGCTTTTTGCCTGCTTGCGGAACTAAGTTTTCCCACTTTGCGCTTCTTGAGACGTTTTGCTGAGCTCTCTAAAGTTTAAAATTGCTGGTCGCCCACCATTCTTGATAATTCAATATATATAATGATAAAATATAAAAGATATATTAAAATACGTTGATATTAAATATCTTGGTAGTATCCTATAATACTTACATTAGTATCACTATTAAAACAATATTTATATCTATTGTATTATTTTTGAATACATGTTATTTATTATATATATATGTAATTAATATAAGTTTATATTACTCTATTTTTTATATATTATTTTTATTTAACATATATAATAATATAATATTATATAATAATATATATATATCATTAAAACGTATTACTATTTAAATTATCACTTATCTATATTATACAGTCTATATCCTTTTTATAGTCTGTATAATATATATATATACTAGTACTATGATCTATATTATATATATATATATATAATCTTACTATAAATATAGTTATATTTTAGAAGATGATTATAAAAATCGGTTTTACACCTTAGGATTTTGTATGAGAATGTACAAGTTTGCCACACACGTAATTCATTGGCTTAGATTACTATAAACTGAACTTTATTAAGGTAAATAAAAGAAAGCTTTCGTTCCTGTTTCATAGGTCAGCTGAGGCTATAGTGCGCGAGAGAATTGGTGTGAGCTGCTTTGCTTAGTCTCGCCTTTTGTCTAAAAATGTTTTGTGGCACTCTAATGCGTCCTTTTGCGCCTACGACATTTCTGATAGATCTGGTCCATACAGGCGCATTAGGCGCAACTCGGTGGCGCAAAGCCCAGCTCTGCTTATTTGAAATATATTTAGTACAAAATATATATATTATTATAATAAATTTATTATATTTCAATATTAATTTTATATTTATATTAATATTTAGCTATAATAATAGTATTACAATATAATATAAGTTAAATTATTAGTAATTATATAGAAATTGTTCAAAGAATTTATGAATTTAGAAGATGCAAAAATATTTGGTATCGGTTAAATGGGATCGAGCAAAGGTACTTTGATACCGATGCCGATATTATCGACTGGCAAGGTATGCAGATGTATACGAAAGATAACATTAGTGTCTCAAATATATCGACCGATAACTCAATGGTAATACAGTGGTTGCACATTACAATATATAATATATATTGTCATTATACAAAAGAATCAAATAAATATCATTACATGTGAAAGTGATATATATCACCATATATACATTTCCATATTTATATATATATATATATCGTATATTGAATATTATAACATATATCTATATAATATCTATTATAAAGAGGCATATATAATTATAATAATAGTGGGTACTTTAACAATATAGAATTATTAGTAGTAGGATGTATACTATAATGTACCTATCTTTATGTTATTATTACTCATAATTCAGGAATGAAATCAGAAAATTATCAGATCTATCATATGAAGTGAGAAACTATGTGAAAACAGGTCGGCATAGAAAAGAGTTTGAGTGAAAATTTATTGGGAAGTTGCTTTTATTTCGCTCATTTGTCAAGAGAGGAAATTCTTTGAAAAAGCACTTGCAGCATTACGGCGCGAGATGAAACAGATAGGCGACTGGAAAGTGTGGCGACATGTTATGAGTGTTTGCTTATGATTCTGAATGACACGGTAAAACGAGAAATTACTCTTTTACATTCTAATTGAAACTTTGAGTGATGAAACTAACGAAATTAACTTTGAAGCGAGTTTTGAAACTTTAAATTCTTATTAAATAAAATAATTTGTAATACTTATTAAAAGTCTTTATTTTCTTATTTTTCAATTTCTTCGATGAAATTACTTCATTAAATCTTTAAGTTGCCTTTCTAGTGATAAACGACTTTACAGTGAAGCGAACTTTGATGGTTTATTTTTTTTTACTAATGTTGGAATTGAAGATTCTTTGGAGTGTATTTCCAAAAAAGAGATACGAAATGATTCACTATTTCGAAACTCTGGAAAGCTTTTCATACTCTCCATTGATAATGATAAGGAGAGAAAAAAAATATTTCATGAACAGTTTCTGTCAGAAAGAAAAAGGTTAGCAAATGAATTGGCCTCCTACGTTATGCAGAACAAAAGAATCAATTTATCAACTACTATCATTGATGATTCATTCAGCTTAATCCAGAAATTTTCCGAGATGCTTTTGGAACATGTGGTTGATGGTAAGATAAAAAAATTTAAAGAAAATTTATTAGATTTGGAATTATAAAATATAAATGAAGAACTCGATAATTTCAGGAACGAGTTTTTCGATTCATTGTTTGCATTTCAGGAAATGTTTCCTCATACACGGAAAATAAAATCAATGGAATTGAGAAACTCTCTCTACAGGTAAAAGAGATCTGAAGGAATGTGTAATAGCGAGAATTATTTGAGAGGTAAATGCTCAGAGATCATTACCACTATAATCTACCAATTACTGAAAACCAGAGACAACCATTAAAAAAGTTGTCTCGAAGGAATTGTAGCTGTCTGTAATAAAAGGTAAAAACCTTTTGATATAAAAATTCAAGACGTTTCATTTTCCAAGTGATCATAAATCAAATGCTTTACGATAAATCATAAAGTAAGCTTTTTAGGAAGAAGTGGATTGATTAGATTCAAAGAAACTGAAAGAAACATTCTTAGTGATAACTCAAAAAGTGAAATAAAAGAACTCATGTATTTCCGATCCAGGCTGCGTTTTTTACAACAACATTAATTTATATCAGATGATATTGGGAGAGTACAATTAAAAAAAACTAAGAAAGTGTTATATAGAAATGTGAGAAACCGCTTTTGTTTAAAAGGGTATTCTTAACACTCATGATTATATTAACATAAATACTTTTTATTTTCCTTAAAGTTGATATTGGATAAAGGTGAGAGAACTCGAGCATGAAAATTCCTTTCAAGGCCACAGGTAGAAATTCGAGATTTTGTAGATATTCGCTGATGATGAATAACTTCTACAGAAATATTTTCCATCAGGCAGTAATGTTGGAGACCCAAAGAGAATTGACAATAAAAAATTATTTTTATACAGTTTTTGACACTTATTAAAATTTTGCTTGAGAGAGTGAACTCAAAATACATTTTGAAAATCATTCATTTCTAATGAAATTGAATAACTTATATCAACATACGGGGGGACAAGATGTGTGTATATAAACATCAGATTTTAACAATTATGAATTATTTAGGACATGATAAAGAGAAGTTTTACTATTTAATTCATTTGAACTACATAGAGATTAAAAATACAGAAAAGTATGACATCACTGCAAGATGAATTATCTAAATAGCATTAGAAATTTAAATATTTTAATTTCAAAAGAGAGAGGTCAAACTTTTTGATATTTGTTCTAGTTGTGAGATATCACAACCAGAATATAAATTTTTATATAAACTTCACGACTAGTGCAAACCATAGAATGTCGGTAATATGGTATGAGGATAGTAAAGAGACTATACATCGATTTTATATCCATAGGAAATCTTGTCTTCAGCAGAGTAAATTCAGTTAATCAAATCACTCATAAAAATTCAACTGCACAGATAGTTGTTAATATTTTCTGCTTTCCATGGAATGGATTAATCCAAGAATTTCGAAAAAGAACATATACACTTTCTGCAGATTTACAACATATAGAGTTGTTTAATTAATAAAGTTGATCATTTTTATTTAAATAACGAAAAATAGAACGACCGTAATGACACGAATTTTAACTTCTGAATCTTACGAGATAATATTTTATACAAGAAATAAGGAAGGTTCTATTTAAGTAGAAAAGTTCTATTGAGATGGCATTCCTTGGAGAAGATATTAGAATACGGCAACACACTTCGCATTCCACTTTCGTGAAGCTTAAATATAATAAATAAATCTTTTACCACACATAAATATCATATTAGCAGTTCCTGAATTTAGTTTGATAAGGGAAATTATTTTTTTAATAATCTGGTGATCCTGGAAGTGGAAATCGACACACTCTTAAATATCCACTTGTCTAATCATGTAAAACATTAAAATACAGTCATATCACGGTTTTGTTGGTAAAATCTTGTCACCTGAATCCCACTTTAGACCAACACACTCAAAAATCTTTGCATAGATTATGATAGTCATTGAAATAAACATTGTGATAATGTTATTAAGTTTCTGGCTGAAATTGAAAATTGAAAATTGCAAAAATGATTTTTCAAGATATGTTTGAGGTATTTTTTTAGCTTAATAGTCGCTTATTCTATTGCTTGTGGTTTGATGAAGATTCATACACCGCGAGTAGGCAAGAAAAATCCTAGGGCTTCTTGGTGAAGTTCCTGAAAGTATGACCTTACAAAGGCAAACATGGATTGTATAACTAGTAGACCCCAATTGTGTGACGCCAGTATTTGAAGAATGCTTTTAGCGATGTGTTCGCGCTTTGAAATTTTAAGACATTTTTTATTTCGAAGGATCTAGGTTGGAGCAAATTAAAGCGTTTTTCACGTGATTGATTAGAGATCAGGTTACGTATTATGTTGCAACTTACTCAAGGTGTAATTATTATTGGGGTTTTTGTGTACGTCTGGTTAGTTAAGAGAATTGCCTCTTTGTGTCCTTCGGTGTGGTGCGGGTAGAGAGAGAGAAAAAATTTTGAGAGAGATCAATGTTGTTTGATTATCGCGTAGTTCCCGTGTGGGATTAGAAATGTAGTGAGAGGTGAGAAATTGAATGGGAAAACTTGACCTCGTACTGTAAGCTTAGGCTTACTATGGATATTAATGGTATTTGTTATTAGTGTAGTAATTGCAAGTGTACATTTATGGTAGAAGTAGTAAATTGCTAGTGTCAGAGATCAATTTGTATGAGTGTGGATGAGGAGCTTCGATATAATATTAGTTTTGATAATATGACATCCATTTGTGTAATCTTATTTTGTAGAAAGTTCGTTGGCTTGTACAACATGAAAATAAACATAAATCCGAATATATCTTAATTTTATTCATCTGAAATACATGTAAAAAATAATTTCTCTCCTGAAGATGTCACACATAGGTTATCAAAAGAGTGTGTGGAAGAGAAGTTATCACTAGAGACAAAGGTGTTTATTTGAAGCAGTGTTAAAGGAGACTATGCCATGTATTATGATGCACAGTAGTGGTTATTGACAGTGTGTGGTATATTTTATACGAGTAATGTGAGTGCGGAGTTCTTCTAATTTATTTATGATGTCTGATTGCTCTATGCTTTGCCTCATGTTACAGATATAATTGTCTATATGCAAGAAGAGTAAATGTTACTATAATATTGTAGGTGGCCTGTGTGATGTCTTCCTGAATCACTACATGAATACAGTCATTTTGATCAAGAACTTGTACATGCAATGTTGGTGTCTTGATAGAGGGTTCCTATATGAATAGTTTTGGAAGATTCTGTGTGAAACCTAGGTGTATAGTGGACAAATGATATTGTTAGAGTGTGGTTTAAATGAGAGTGGAGGGGTCCTGTATGCTACAGTGGAGATGATTGGTTAGTGTCTTGGGAGGAAAGCGTGGTTTTTGGTATTTAGGTTCATTAGAAGGTATAGCGATCTTATGGTTACCGTATGTATGGGAAGGGTGAGGTTCTTGGCGTATGGATGCTTATCATATATATATTGGATGTCGAGCTATGAGTGTTTTAAAGTCGTGTTTGTTTGTTAACATTTAGAATGTAGAGCTTTTGGCAAAATAGTTTGTTTTGAAAAGTGTGAAGTTATATAATGGACAAGGAAGTTTAGTGTTCTTAAACTGTTTGAATATATTCTCGAAAGGAAATTTGAAAATGGATATTTGCTTGTGAGTGTTTAGACCAGTGCTTGAACCTTATCCGAGAAATACGTTGTCGACATTGGGAAATTGCTACAAAATTAATTATTAAATTCGGTCGTAAATTAGATATTGAAAAGAGTATCCACTATTCTGTTGTAAATGCCCCAGAAGAATTTATTAATGTATATTTTAAAATGATGGATGAAATAGAAAAACCACATTGGAATAACATATTAGACTTACTATTTAGCTTCGACACTGATAAACTTAAAGAAACGATGGACAGACACAGGAAATTAATCTTGAGAATACCTGTATGTTATGTTTTATTAGGAAAAAAATAAATTTTATCATACTCACTGTAACAAATTTTCTCAAAATTTCTTTATAAAGTCCTTACAAAGAGAAACTAAGAGATTTAGTTTTTTAGTTTTCAAATTTTGCTTCTTGGAGAATTGAAATATATATCCATTCGAATGATTTTAGAATTGTGAATGGTTAGGTGTTTATTTCCTTTATTTATAAATAATTGACTTAGATTAGTTTACCTGAATGAGGATTTAAATATTCTTATTGAAAATTTTCAATTAACTAAGATTTTGTATAAAATCAATACATTTTTAAGGTGTTTCAAGAATTCAAAAACCCATCTATTTCTAATGTGAGTTGTTATAGAAACCTTTGGGAAGAATATCATAAAACGTCTGTGTATTATCGAACGAGAACAACAAATGCAATTGATCACTGCCTAATAAAACGTTTTGTCACTTACTTATTTTACCGAGGGCGAACGAGGCCAACACGTGAAAAGGATCTACAAGTTGCCGCTCTTCTTTCTGGAAATTATGAAGTTGGTTTCACTTTAGTGGAACAAGGGCTAAAAGGAGGCATTTAAAAGCAAGTCGTAAAATATTTAAAAAATGCAACCCAACAACTGCACAAAGAAGGGTATGTATATTATACTCTTCTTCTTCTTCATCTTCTTTTTTTTCCCAAGACTGAGAGAAGGTGCGTGACAAAGCATACCTGGAAGAAAAGGAGTAGCACTGAAATGGACAAAATGTCTAAAGAAAGGCCCTGGCTTACCGTCCCCCTCTGTACCAGATTTATCTAGTAAGTTGAACTCGTCGTAGTCAGAAAACCCACTTTAGAGCTTCACTGGACTGTGACGGACGGATCATCACTGGTAAATGTCAAGTGTAGG
This sequence comes from Trachelipus rathkii, assembly GCA_015478945.1. Lineage (NCBI taxonomy): Eukaryota > Metazoa > Arthropoda > Malacostraca > Isopoda > Trachelipodidae > Trachelipus > Trachelipus rathkii. The sequence continues at coordinate 19,094 of JABUQX010018083.1, forward strand.
GTTCATCCCCTTGCCCAGTGGCCACAATCATACCCCCTTACATACACCTCCCTTTCTCTCCTATCATGCACCTTTTCTTCTCGCCTCTGCAAACTCCACATTTCCTCTCCTTCAGACATTTCCTTTACTGACTCAATCCACTTTTTCTTCGGTCTCCCAGCCGTTTGATTCCCAACACACACACACCTCTATAACATCCGCTTAACCAACCGACTATCATTCCTCCTTTCCACATGATCAAACCATATCAACATACTTTCATTTATTCTCTCGTTCACTCCTTTCTTCTTCACACCACATTAACTCTCTAATACGCTCATTCCTCATTTTATCATTCTTCTCACACTAGCACGCCCCTAGTTGGTCCATCTGAACACATTGAACTTTAGATCTATACCTTCTTATTCACGATCGCATAGTTTCACTACGTTTCACTACTATACGTTAACACAAGTAACACATACCCTCATGCAGAAACCCTAGCACACTCCTCAGACTAGTCTTTTACGTCCGAAAACGATTTAATTGCACCAGCCACCGTCCTGCCATTCACACTTTCTTACTACACTCTGCATCATGAGTTCCCTTCTCATCCAACACATACCTAAATATTTAAACTCAGACACTTGTTCGCAAGCTGCTCACCATCTAGCATAACTTCACATGAGTGGCTATCCTCCACTCACAACCATAACTTTTACTCTTATCTACGTTGCTTTCAAAAACCCCTCCTTTTACACACCCTGCCCAAAACCTCTACCAATCTTCTCAACTCTCTTCAGATTCCCACAAAGAACAAATCACCTATACTTAATTAGGTTCCAATCCACTTACATTTTATCCATCATTCTAAAATAACTACCATAACACTGCCACCCGCCACCTCTAATTCTTTCAATAACCCCATCCATTAATAAATTGAATAACCAAGGAGACTAACACAACCCTGCTCCACTCCGCTATTAATACTAACCAATCAATTCTCACCACCATTTATCTCACACGCTTCATTATTATTGTGCATACTTTGTGATTCCATTCAAAAGCCTACCACCACATATCAATACTCACTGTGTATATATATATATATATATATATATATATATATATATCTAATCATTATATATATAATATATATATACCTACTATATATAATATATAACTATATATAACTATATATAGTTTTATAGTATATATATTATATATATATATAATAATATATATATATAGAAAAATCACTTTCTCAATGGTATAAAGAGATGCTTGTGTTGTGCAGCAAATTTAATATATATTACCTTATATAACTATATAATATATATATATATATAATATATATATTATATATATATCTATTTTACTTATATTATAATATTATATATATATAATATATATATTATATAATATATAATATTATATATTAAGGGTGGCCAGTCACAGAGAGAGATGCTAGTGGCAAATTTCTATATTATTGATCCACATATATATATATACAGAGTATTATAATTAATTATTTATTCTCATATATATCATATATATATATATATATATATTCATGAGATATATATATATAATATATATATAATATATATATTATATTGATATTATATATAGAAATTTATTATAGTTATTATTATAATATATATACTTAATAGTTTTCAATATAGATAATAATGATATATTCAAAGTTCAGGTTGTTGGAAATGAATGACTCATTTAGTAGCTATATTATATATAGTATATATTATAGTAAATTAGATACTTATATATATATATAATATAATATATATAGTATATTAATATATTATATTAATTTATTTTATTAGTTTAAATATATATATATATATATATATATATAAATGATAAACCTCTGATGTATCAAGAAGAAAATGCCAGCATAACTTTCCTTTAAGGATTGTTGATAAAAATATATCATTACACTATCTATCTATGACATTTTGCAAAAATTTTGAACTTAACTTTTCTTTCTCGACTATCACTTCTCAAGTTTTTTTTTCTCTGGTAAATTTCTGTTTTATCTTTATGCTAGGGCTGAATTCTTCTCTCAAACATTCACCCCTAATTCCACTCTATTCGAATCCGAAGCTATTCCTCTTTATCCAACTTACTAAACCTTTTTTATGTCTAACATTGCAACTTTCTTTTAATATGTTGTTTCTGCCTTCCCTGAGTTTAATAATAAGAAGGCGAATAGTCATGATAGCATCCTTCTTACGCTTCTTAATACTTGTGCTTCCGAGACTGCGATGTGCCATGGTGAATTCGTTTCGTTTCTAACTATTCATTTCAACCTTTGCTTCCTGTTGGGAGAGTGGCGCATTCAACTTGCTTCAGTAAAGAAGATACCTCTCAACATATTAACTTTTGTCCTATCGCTTTAACCTCTATTATTTCTATAGTACTCGAATATATCCTTTACAGGAAGATTTCAAAATCTTCTAATCGTTTCCCTGATAACCTAAATGTCTAGCTTAAGTAAGGAACTCTCTACTTATGAATTTTTCTTTCTTTCCGACCTTTGGTTTTCTGATCTTTGGAATTTCAATGAATGTGTTGGTGTGGCGCTAGACAGATCGAACGATATGTCTTGCCCCACATCAAAAGATTCATTGGTTTGGTGTCAGACATATGGGACGATTTGGGAAGAGCTCATTTAACACGTCTGTTCTGTTTCTTTGTTTAGGTAAGCAGGAGAACATAGTTTGAAAGCGCGTAAGTACAGGGCAAATAGTGTGGCTTGTTTGGTGTTTTTTGTGTGTTTGGAGTACCAATGTATGTATGTGGGGTTGGAGGTGGGCTTTCTATATAGAGTAAAATAAGGTTTAGTACATACATCTGATATTAATAATGTGTCTAAGAACGGTATGTTAAGATTGCAATTTTTTATAGATTAAATTTTAAATGTGTTGTGGATCGAGTTTATGTGGTTTAATATGTCTTGGGGTTGGCTGTGTTTGGTATGGCGGCAACCAACCCCAGACATTCTTTTTTCTTTTTTTTTTTTTTTTTTTTTTTTACATTAACACGACGACTCACGGGCCGAGCCCTTTGCAAGGAGGGGGGGGGCCAGAAATAAAAAACAAGGAAAACCCTCCCCAATCCCCCCAGCTAAGGCAAAATCCTCAGGTAGCGCAGACGTGGGCTTTAAAGAGAGGAAGATTAAATACAGTTAGAAAAACAGAAGAAGGCAAGGAGTTCCACAGAACAGAAGTAGCTGGAAAGAAAGAGCCACCACAACGAACAAGTCTGGGGTTCTCTACTACGCAAAATTCATGCGAGAGCATGGACACCCCTTGTATTGCGAAGGGCGATCGCAATGGACGGTTAGAATACGAGCGGCCAACCCCTGAGTCATTACCGGCTATAGTACCGTATGAAAAAGGATAGTGCCGCCAACGTGAGTCCCAGAAGGATAGAGGGTCAAAAGGTTTGAAAGAGAGGACAGGTTTATTAGTCTTCTTAGCTTTAGACTCAACCCTATCGAATAGAAGTGGAGCCGGAGCCCCCCAAATGTGAGAAAAGTACTCCATACAAGGCGAATAAGGCCCTTTATATAAATGTGCAGCAGCTGTGCAGAGGAAAAAAATTCCCGCAACTTGAACAGACCTCTCAGCTTTTTTAGGCCACCTTAGAAACCATTGAAATATTAGAGGTTTCCAAGACAATTTTATGTTTTTGATTTAAGACCAAGAATGTTTATGTTATTCACAGGAGAGACGTAGAGCCGTCGAAGGAAATAGAAGTTGTGGGAGGGTCTTGAGAGGGGAGATGTAGAGAAAGTTGGAGTTTTTAAGAGTTGATTTTACAAGGTTGCGGTGACCCCACCGGAAATCCTCCAGGATCGACAGGATAGAATCGGAAAGTGAAGACGGAGCAACTCTAGAAGCAAAGAGGGAGCAGATTTGAAGTGATGTTGGGGTTGCTGTCCCAGTGGCTCCAACTCCACCGGTAGGAAGTACAGCTTGATGAGATCGTTGATTGAAAAGTTAGGAATAAAGTGGAGATAAGAAGAACGGAACCTTGCGGAACCCCACAATTAACAGGAAAGGAGGAAGGAGTCGCTCCATCAACGAGTGCTGATATAGAGCAATCGGAGAGATAGACAAGAGTAAGCAAACAGAAGGAGAAACCCAAAGGAAGGGAGCTTAGAGGAGCAGTAACGGTTGCCAAACCCGGTCAAAAGCTTTGGATATGTCAGCGCCACCACCGCCAGACTCCCCATGGTCCCTAATGGGCCAGAAGACCATAAATCAGTTAGATAGGGAAGTATGTCCCAGGTGACCTCGAACGACGAAAGCCATTACTGGTGATAATTGGAAAGGAAGGGAATGAAACTCCAGATGATCAGAAATGAGAGTTAAGAAAGAGTTTCAAAAAGATTTTAGATAGGAAAAACAAGTGAGAGCTATAGGCCGATAGTTAGAGCGATCAGAGCGGCTACCTTTTTTTTCGGGATCGGCTGCTGGACATGTGCGCGTTCCAGCACAGAGGAAAAGTATTAGTATTAAGACATGAGAGTAGAGGTTGAACGCAGACAGGCGCCCAGCTTCAGAAGACCCCATACCTTCAAAACGGAGGGGAATTGCCATCCCGGGCCACTAGCTCCTCTGACGTTCATAAGATCTGCAGGATCCCCATGCACTCATCATGTATAAATCACAGGTAAAGACATGGGAAACCTGAAAGGAAAGAAGAGTAGGAGGAGGGATGCCACGAATCGTCCAGGTAGATTAGATGAAAAAGGAGCCGAAGGTGATTGCCTTTTCAGAGGAGATTCAGCAACAGAAACGTCAGAGCGAATAAGTGGAGAAAGGCCAGATTTACAAAAGTTGTAGAGATGTTTAGCATGCAATAGGCGGCTCAATGCAAAATTTACATTGCGTACGAACCTACAGCAGCTTATAATAGCAACATCTCATACTTATTATATGCATTCTTCGAATAGTGCTCAGCCAGTTAGCTCAGTGTGCGACGTACGTGTATCCCCTGCAATTAAGCATTCTGCATGCAGAACTGAATTAGTAAGAGTAATAGAGAATGAGAGTTGTTTCCACTAGTCCCGATTTCAGCAATGTTCTCTCTCTCACGCTACTACAAAATCCGGTCCCCCATACGACACTAGATAGTTCGTGTGAGTGTAATGTTCTCCATCTGATCATCATAGTCAGATCACTAGATTGGTTGCGTCTACTGCCTTCTGACATGAACCTAACCTGCTGTACTTCATCCCATATCTTGCGCATCACTTATTCAAGACCCCCCCTTCTTTCGCGTGACCAGGGCATCCCGGATCAAAGAAGGATAACCTACTTGTCCGATTAGCTATTAGGGCATCCTAACTTCTGGCCACAATTAGCGCCTCATCAGTGACAAAACATTAGTCATTCAAGACAGAGTGCGTAGAAGCAAAGCTTAGGGCATGGTGGAGCTACTAGTGAGGATGCATTATAACTAAGAGCCTCAAGATTGTGGTCAGAGTTTCTGAAGCAGAAAAAAATGGGGTATTTATATCTAGGAATAGTGAAGAAAAACAAGTCAAGCGTGTTCAAGAATTGGCTTCTGCAATCCAAAGATATGTGTAGGTTCACTAATCAACAATTCCAGATTGTTAAGAATTTTGAATGCTTTGAATCCACCCTGCCTGCATCAGCATGAAAAGCCCAACTAATCATTGTGGTGTACATTTAAGTCCCATAGATATAGGGTTTCAGCATTTAGATGGAAAGATATAATAGTTCCATGAAAGTAGTTAGATATTAAAATAGTGCTAGAAAATATCTTTCATTAGGGAATCAGTAATAGCAACACTATGTAATTACCATATGCATATTAGGATATTCGAGGTTTTCGAGGTGTGTAACAAGAGTGTTAATTTTAAATATACACATAGACTCCGACCAGTAAATTGTAAAATAAGTTGTAGTTAGAGATATTAAGGATACTAAAAAATGAATCCATGGATATCTTCGTCTCAGAAAAGTGACACGGTAAATTTTGGTGACATCTCATATTCGAAAATTGCAAGTAAGCGACTGATTTGTTTTAAATTCAGTGGAAAAATTCCCACCACCACAACATACCACTTGGTGTACTCACACAAAAAAAAAAAAAAAAACCGCACGAAGCCACACTATCTGCTCTGTACTTACGCGCATTCAAAATATGTTAATGAAATAAATACAATAGATTCCATATAAATTAGAGTATGATGGACATCACATGTTGAGAAAGCAATTCAATAATCCAGCCGTTTGAACGTACGTATATGCACACCCGTTACACACACGCACACGCGATATATAGTCGTTCTTACGATGATATCACATTTCCATAATACCCAAAATTATCCTCTTCAGCATAATCAATCAGGCATATAAAAAGCAAAAAACAAATTCGTATTGACAAAATAATCCAAACACCGGAATACCAAAAAGACAATACATACCCATCCCTAAACATAACTACCATCACATACAAAAATTGCTCCCACCACACTTACAATTAGTTCCGTCAAATAATAATATAAAAACTACTAAAACCCCCGAAATCAAAAATAAACGAACCCTCATGTATATACAAAATCCCCTGTTGTAATTGCAACAATCATTATTTCGGTGAAACCATAGATTTCAAACGCAGAAAATCCCAGCATAAACATGATCTAAACACACATAATGAAAACTCTGCCTTAACACACCATAGACTTAACAACAACCATCACATTGACATTAATAACATGTCCATTATTCGTAATATTACAAACACACAAATCAGAAAATCTGCAGAAACATTTTGCATATACAATCTTCTAAATTTCAACCACCACCCTTGGAATCTAACTAAAGACTATATATAGAACAATATCATGAAGAGTTCAGCATTCTACAAAAAATATCTTAGATAACCAACTTCCTCAGAACTAAATAGAATCACATAGAAGAAAGATTTTCGCCTTGTTTAATTGCCAAAGCTCGAAGAAGGTCATGTTACTGCAATGATGAAAGCTCGCAACTGTATATAAGTTTTAAATTGTTCTATGTGTTTTTAAATATTAAATAGATTCCTAATAGCAACAAAGGGTTTTAATCATTTATAATATATAGAAAAGTGATAATAGCTTTATAGAAAATAGTATAGTATATATATTATATATATAATATATAATATATTATATATTAATATTAATAATATATATATAATATATTAATATATATATATATATATATATTATATATATATATATATATATAATATATAAATATATTAATATATATATAATATATTAATATTAATATATATATATATTAATATATATATTATATTATTATATATTTATATATATACCTTAATATAATATATATATATATATATATATATACTATACCGGGCTCAAACCGGGTAGACGATGGGAGTCGCATGGCAATAGGTCGTGGTTCGAATCCTAGTGGATCCTAGGTAGAAACTTACCTAGGAAGTTTCCCCTCCATTAGAAAGGGCTATGCCCGTTGAGGTGTGAACTTTTAATATATATATATTATTAATATATATAATATATATATATATATATATATATATATTAATATTAATATAATAATATTATATATTATATATATACTATTATATATATTATAGTTTAAATGTAAGTATAAATGTAAAAGGATTCATGAAAATTCTACACGCTTATGATAGGTCTCAGTAGCAAAAGAATAGATAAATTTATTAATAAGAATAAGAAATAGTGAAACTAAACTTACGTTTAAAAGAAAAGAATGCAGAGTAAACCACGGCTTGGGCCCATAAAAGCCGCATTTCATTTTCTATAATGAAGACACTCTCCTTGGCTCTGAACAAGATTTGGATCAGCATAAATTGTGTACGTGCATGGTATCTGTCAAGCCTCAGCAGAATATACGATCACATAGGTACATGCAAAAATGAAATATAACAGGAATTAAAAACGAGCAAATAAAAGCATGTGATGATGTGCAATATATTACATTAACAATTACCTGAGAAAAAGACTCTTTTTAAGTTTTGAATTTAAATTAATGTTTCTCGAATATGTATTAAAAAGTAGGCTTACTTGTTTTTAGTAATTTTATTATATTCCCTATATAATTATATCCGTTCAAACAAAAATAAAGACTGAATATCTCTGTCACACCAGTGCAACGACACTCACTCACAAAAAAAAAACTAAATATAAAAAATATAGCCATGTAAATATAAATATAATATATTTCAATGCGAATAGATTAGAGTATATAAATTATAGCATTAAAAGTTTCTATCTTAGATAATTTGTTTAAACTTTAAATAGTTTAAATAGTAATTTTATTAAGTAGTATAGTTCTTTGTCATTTGCGAAAAGTATTTCATACGTTTATAA
>JABUQX010018083.1:32500-34063 GCA_015478945.1 Trachelipus rathkii
GCTTTTAATTATAATACTTTTTCTCCAGCAGCTCCTCCATGCCCTAAACGTAATTTCTGGCACTTTAATCGGGCTAATTGGGGGCATTGCGTTGTTTTTTGGCTAACTACTCTTGGAATGAATCCTTCTTTGACTCGTGGGATGCTTCAGTCGCCGCTGAAAAGGTGGGGGCGTAATCACTGATGGGATGAGCAGGTTCATTCCATCTTCAACTAAATCTTTCTCTCCCCAAAATCCATGGTTCGATGGAGCTAGTTCTCTCGCCATTCAGGAGAGAGACATTGCGTATGGGGCATGGAAAAACTCTCGTTCTCCTATCACTCTTGCTAATTTTCATTCTGCTCGGAATCTTTGCAGGCTAAGCGTACTTTCACTAAAAGAAAGTGCGTCAACCTGCTTGGTTCTCCTACTGATAAAAATTTTGGGGCCTCTTGCCAAAAATCATCTCTAAACAACTTTTGTAAATCTGCCTTTATTCGCTCTGACGGTTCTGTTGATAACTCTCCTTCTGAAGAGGCCAATCTCTTCGGCCTCCTTTTTTTCATCTAATTCTACCCTGGACGATTCTGGCATCCCTCCTCCTACTCCTCTCCTCTCAGGTTTCCCATGTCTTTACCTGTAATTACCACATGATCGTGTGCATGGGAATCCTGAGTTCTATGAACGTCAGAAAGGCTAGTGGCCCGGATGGCATTCCTCCCCGTGTTTTGAGGGAGTGTGCTTCCGAGCTGACGCCTGTCCTCGTTCAACTTTACTCTCTACGTCTTAATACTCATACTTTTCCTCAGTGCTGGAAGCGCGCATATGTCCAACCGATTCCCGAAAAAAGGTAGCTGCTCTGATCCTTTAAACTATCGCCCTATAGCTTTCACTTGTATTCTATCTAAAATATTTGAAATTCTTCTTAACTTTCATTTCCTGGATCATCTGAGAGTCTTATTCCCTTCTTTTCAGATCATCAGTATGGCTTTCGTCGTTCGAGGTCAACTGTTGACATTCTTTCTATCAAACTGATTTATGGTCTTCTGCCCTTAGGAACTGTGGGGTGTCTTGTGTGGTAGCGCTTAACATTTCCATGGCATTTGACCGGTTATTACTTGTGTCACTGCCTCTCTAAAACTCCCTTTCCTTTGGGTTTCCTCCTTCTCTTTTGCTTACTTTTCTAGTTTTCTCTCAGATCGCTCCATATCAGCACTCGTTGATGGAGCGTCCTCTTCCTCTTTCCTTTTAAACAGTGGTGTTCCGCAAGGTTCTTATTTCTATCTTCCAACTTATTTCACGTTTTCATCAACGAAATCTCCTCAGCTGTAGCTTTCCAACTCTGTTCACTCTAATGCCGATGATTCAACTCTCCATTCTTTCACTCTCATTTCAAATCTGCTCCCCTTTGCTTCTAGAGGTGCCTCTCGTCTTCAGCTTTCCGATTCTATTTCTTTGCAGATCGGATGGGATTTTCCGTGGGTCACCACACCTTGTTAAAATTCAACTCTATAAAAAGCTCAACTTCTCTACGCGCCTTCTTCAAAAAATACCTCCGACCTTTTCCATTTCCTTCGATGGCCT
>JABUQX010018084.1:0-34821 GCA_015478945.1 Trachelipus rathkii
ATAACAAATAAAATATAATATATGATATATATTATATATATACACACATATATATATATATATACGTCTAGAAAAAAATTTCGTAATTTATATAGTATATATTATACTAATCACTATATTATATATCATGCACACATCATATTATATATATATATATACTATTTAAGTATATATATATATATGATTATATTAAGTATATATATTATAGTAGTATAGTATATATAATATATTAGTATTTAATATAAATATGTAGTTTATAGTTATTTACTAGTGTATAAGGTTATATAGGTATACTAATAGTATAATATATTATATTATAATATATATTATGAATATATATATATAATATATTTATTAAATATAATTAAGTATAGGTTATATATATATATGATTATATTATATATAATTTAAAGTACATATATTTATATAATATATATAAATACTATATATGAATATGATGTAGGTATAAATATAAGTATGATCTAATAGGTGGCGAGGGTAGTATTAATTATTCATCGGTACGCACGTAATTGCGAGGGCATACAAGGCGGGAATAGTATATACTACTTTATAAGCCATATGAGTATCAGGTTGTGCGGACATTGTTAGACTCGTGAGAAACGAACTTATATTACTCAGTTTAATATAAGACGGCATGGTTAATTGTTTGATGATTATTTATGGGAAGCTGTGCGAGATCTGATAGGGTAATCAGAGGGTTATGTCGTAGTATATACAGGTGTATAAAGCATGTGAGGTGATCGCGATGCAAAATGCATGGAAGAGCCGTATGAGCCATTACGCTTAATATTAGTATACTATTATATATATATTATATTAAATTATATTATATATAAGTATATATATAGTTCTATTATATATCAAAGTATTACTTAGAATTTTATATATTAAGTACTATATGATCTTTATTAATAGAAAAAGGTTAATATATTATTGATAGTATTGATAAGTTATATAATAGTATATATATAATCGTAAATGCATTTCTCAAAAATTGTAAAGTTTTACTCCTTAAATTATCACAATTTTTCTTGAGAAAATATATGACTTTTAGAACAGAAAATTATAATAATTGTAGTTCAGGAATGATCATAATAATTAAGTAGAATATTAATTAAAACAATATATTATAATATAATAGATACATAATAATATTATAAATGAAAGATGAGATAATATAAAATAAATATAATATAAATTTTAAGTCATATCATTGTATTGATTATAATTATCGATATATTTATAAATATTATTAAAATATTAAGAATTAAATTAAATATATAATAATAAAGTATATATTATAAATTATATAAATAAACAAAATATTAAATATAATGAAATATAATTAATATAATATAAAATTTGCATGATACCCACCAATAGCTAACTAAATTACTAACCATTTAAGAATAATATCTCAAAAATAATAAAACCAAAAATAGTATAATACCATAAACCAATTTACAAGCATAGAATCGTTCACATATAAATAAATAAATAAATATTAATAAATAATAAATAAATTATATAAATTAAAATATATATATATAATTAATAAGAAATAATACAAATTAATATATAAATAATTGATTATAAATGGTAAATCAATTATATAAAGGAACTTTATTTAAATGAAACGATTCAAATAGAATGATTAAAATACTGAAATAAAATTTTAATAATATATATATATATCATATACCGATATAATATAATTTAATATAACATATATATACAGTTATCAGCACATACATACTAATAAGTACGTATTACAACTAATTAAGTATTCTACGTATTAGTATATTAAGTGTAATTATTAATTACTAAAGTAATATTAGATATGCATATCGGGCATGTTCAATACAAATTATACTTTTTCCGAACTATTAACCTTTTTACGGAGGTTAGTACTTACAGCTTACGCAATGTAGATGGTAATCCCCATTATTTTAGTTAAATGAATTGAATTTTATTAGCTGCTTTATCATTCCATGTATTAAAAATATTTATCTGGTGTATCCTCGTAAAACAACTACTTATTAACTTAAATAGATGTCATGTTATATATCAATTACTTTGTATCCATTTAGTTAAATTATTATTATATGTTATGATAAAATATAGCAATGTCTTCAGTAGTATATAATAAATTATGCAGCAATCACTCAGGAGTTTAATAGCATTGATATTATAATATATTAACGTGCCGATAGATCGTCTATTCCTTAATAAAGGAGAGCTTGAATACGCTAGTTCAGATTACGTATTATTGTTTTCGCAAGTCAATAGAATAGGTCCAACATAGGGGACTTTATTAATGGATTATATTTTAAAATTATTATAATATTATTTAGTGAGGATAGTAAGTAGGAATTCCAATTTCATTATAACCTTATGAATTAACATTACCGTTAGTTAAACATTTTTCACATTGAATTCAATAGCCATACAAATTACCTTAATTAAGGTCAAAGGGCCAAAATATTTTTTACTATAACATTTTTCATTATATTTACTCTCCATTAATGTAGCTAAATAATAATAATAAATATATAATAATAATATAAATAATTAAATACTTAATAATTAATTGTATTAATAATAATAATAATAAATTATATAATAAAATAATTAAAATACATTATAAATAATAATAAAATAAATAAATTTAATAATAATAATTAATTAAATTAATATAAATTAAATAATTAAATAATAATAATATTTAGATAATGATAAGAAATAATAAATTTTTTTCATCTTTATAGGCATAATAATTAATGTTCTTTATATCTAATGGGCAATAAGCTAAATATTATATTCTTTACTTAAATACACACATACTACACATACACACATCAATTGAGGCTTATCTGCTTAGCTATCTAAGTTATAATGACTGTAAATTATAACATTTCCACGGTTAATATACGTAGTTAATTGTAAAACATATAAAAAAATATAAATATTAAATATATAAATATTAAATTGAAAATTAAAGAAAAAATAATTATTAAATTAAATATAATTTGTGCAAATACAAAAAAATTAAGTAGCTAATTAAAGAACTTAACTGTTTAAATAATATAAAATATTATATGGCTATTGCAAATAAAATAATAAAAATAATAAAAAAAATAAATAAATTATTATAAATCGTAATTAAATAACTATATAAAATATAATATATAAAAAATAATAGGAATAATTAAAGAAAAAATAATTAAAATTATTAATTAAAAATAAAATATAAAAAATCAATAAAAAATATTATATATAGAAATAGTAAAAAAATGTTCATAAAAAAATAAATAAATAATTAAATAAAAGAATAAATAATAATTACAATAAATAAGCTAGAAATTAAAAATATAATAAAATAGAATTATTAATTAAAATATAGAAATTTGATAATAAATATAAAAAATAATAACAAATATTAATAAACAATAACAAATACAAAAAAATAATATATGATAAATAAGTAATATATTAAAAGGAGTGTGTAATGGCTAATATATAATGTACATAAAAAGTAGATAAATATTAATTATTATTTAAAAAATAGCTTTAAAGAATATATTAATTTTATATTTTTAAATATATATATAATAATAAATATAAATAAATATATATTAAATAATTTCATTAAATTAAATAAATTAATATAATGTAATTAAATTAAATTATATATAGATTAAATTTAATAATTAAATTTTCTAATAATTATATTAATAAATTATATTATAATTAATAATATAAATTAATAAATATATATAATAAAATAATAATAAATAATTAAATTATATATTATAAAATATAATTTTGAGCTAATTATATAATATAAAATACAATAATAAATTAAATAACTTAATAATAATAATAATATATAAATATAACAAATAATAATTTAATCATTAAATAAATAATTAAATTAAATAATAAAATTATAGATAATAATAAAGAACTTAAAGATAAAGAAGATGAAAAAGATTTTTATACTGTGAGTGGATTTATTTAATAAAAAAATATATATAATGGTTATTGTTCTCAGAATATCTATGCGACTATGTGACATTACTCACTTGAGAAAAGTAGACTTAGAATTATTCTGACGGGTGTCACAGTGCGAAATCCTCACACTGAGACCGAGGGGTTCTATATTAATAAACTATCAAACAGCAATGGATTTTGACGTTTCACTCATGTGGTGCGCATTAAATCAACTCTGAATATAACGTTTCAGAGGTAAGAGGTAGCAGTTTAGATGATTGAATGTTGTTGGGGTTAATCACAAAATAGGCCACTAGAGATTAAAAACACATAATGCAGCATACTATCACCATGGCATGAAAGGAAAGCTTTTTGGCGATATTCGGTTTTCATATAATTAATGAGTTTGAAACAACACACAACTATTTAAAGTTCAAAAAAGAAGTGAACCTGGAAAGGCATGTTCTACTAACCTTCTATAATAGTATATACTCCATACTAAACCGATGTAAATGTAATAATAATATATAATAAAGTAGCTTGATAGTACAATAGTCACATGGCTGATTATATAACAGTAGCTACTTCATCAACTACAATAATAGTACTAGTAGTTATTAAGTAATGTAATAGACTAGTATCTACGAGTCACGATATGTATTGCGACGCTTGCTACAGTGTACTCTTAAAAGAATTTGAATAATGCTTTTAACCCATTTCAGATGAATATATATTAAATATGGGATAGTAAGGTATGTATTATTTATTTTCTGTAAGTTCGTATCTATAGATTATGTTAATAAGTTATATAGTTAAATAGTATATTAATATAGTATAGTATATTATAGTATTTATTATTATTAACTTGATATATATAAATTATATTTAGTATATTAGTAGTAATTAGTAAATAGATAGTTTTAATACTATATATACTATTAATATTAATATATATTAATATAAATATTAATATATATTTTCATACTTATATTATTGTATTATATTTATACTATATATTATAGTCTTAGAATGTAATTAATAGTAACTTTTAGTGTTTTGTCACATATACAGGTAAGATTATACTTAAATTTTACTATTACTATTGAATAGTTGAATTACTATATACTTATTATATATCTAATTATTATTATAATAACGAAATATACCTATATATTTATAGTTTATTATTATATATATAATTATCGTAGCATCATTACCGTCCTAATAGAGTAACGTAATATATATAGGAGAGGAGAGAGGAGAGGGGCTTTTATATTTTGTAAATAACTGAGTTAGCGATATATATATATCTAAAAACCTAATTACCTTACCAATTATATTATGTAAATTATAATTATAATTAAGTTTGCTATTATCTTGTTTTATACAGCATCAAATTACATAAGTTTTTATTTATACGTTTATTTTCAGTAGAATGGATATATGTTATATTCTGTTAGGTATTATTAGTATAGGATATTATTCGATTTTTCTGTACATTTATTCATATGCTCTTCTTCTTTACATTCTCTCTCTCTCTCTACTATTAGGATGTTTAGTTAATAAATGAATATTTATATTAATGTAAGTTAATCTAGAGTATTATAATTGAGAATACTGATGCTTAATATAAATGATATTTAGTATACTATATTATCAGTACAGCCACTATTTTTATATACAATTCGTTGTATTCAATGCAAATTTATAGAATTATATATAATAACTAATTCAATGGAGTATATTTAATTAATTATATATATATTATGAGTATATTA
Organism: Trachelipus rathkii; assembly: GCA_015478945.1. Taxonomy (NCBI): domain Eukaryota; kingdom Metazoa; phylum Arthropoda; class Malacostraca; order Isopoda; family Trachelipodidae; genus Trachelipus; species Trachelipus rathkii. The sequence goes on from JABUQX010018084.1 coordinate 5,793, forward strand.
TTACAATAAGTTATTATTATTATTTTAATACATTATTAATTATGTTTACTTATAAAATATTTAAAATTATACTCAATTATTAAAGGCAGATGGTTTTATAACTTAAATAACGAAACACATTTTATTAATAATTAAATTTTTTTTCTATTTAATTATTTTTACTTGAATAAATCTTTTTTAATAAATCTTACAGGTTTGGTAATGATTTATTATACGGTATTAATATTGATATCTTCTGGCATCTGGATAAACTTCGAGAAACATCTTACATTTAAAGTCGTGAACTGAGCTTTACGGTAAAGAAAAGTTTGCTTTAATCGTGTATGCACTTACGGATGGTATTTAGAATATAGTAATATAAAAATATGCTATAGGGAAAAACATATTCATCAAAAGGAACAAAAATAAATGTAATAGATATTATTCTTAAGTGACAAGTTTCAAGTGTTATATTAAACCTCAATAATACACTGTTGCAAGTTGACAAAAATCTTTTTAATTTTTTTAATTTCAAAAAAAAAGAAAAATTATATGACAATCCTGTTCAGTAGAGTATTCGAAAACATTAGTTTATTTCTACTTTTATTTTAAATTCTATTTCTACTTTGTGTAACCTAAAATGATCCAATATAGTGATGAGTTCATATTGTGAGGCGTAAAATTCGCACCAGCTAAACAGTAACATCCATTATATCATTCACACACGGATCAGTTATATAATCTACAAATTATTAATGATTTCTCTTTTTGGTAAGGAATAATAAAATAATAAAATAATAATATAGTCACCCTTTCATATAATAATATAAAATAATAATAATAAAATAATACTGCCAATATAATTAATACTAACCACAAATAAAATCATCTCTGATTATGAGCTTCAACAAACAATAACTACTGGTATATAAATTCTAATATTTAATAAAAGGACCTAATCTCTCGTTACTTTATCCCAATCTCTGCGACGGAACTGGTCATTTTATAGCACTTGTTATATAAATAGATGTTCAATTTATTTATGAACTTAGTATCTGTAACTGAATTGCTTGAGCATATGGCTATTGCTGGGCAGTGACTCAGTTCATTATTTTTTTAAAATGCAATCTATCTACTTGAATCTTTAGAATATTCAAAATAGCCAAGTCAATGATAACACATACTGTCATCGGAGGTATAACTGATTTACACTTACACATCTCTTGGCTACTTTTAATTTATCAGTTTTATTATATTATTATTATTGAGTCTATTATTGTAATTATGGTGTCATCTGAGGTATATACTCATAGTGAAATATCATGTACTTTATACAATATATTTATATATTCTTATACTATTATGATACTATTAATTAGTATATCATATATATGTTATTTCTAAAAATGATATAGTTATGACATTATTAATTAATATACATAAAGTATATATATATATTAATTATTTACTACTATTATAAGTTGTGATTTATTGGGGGTGTCATCGGGAATCGGAGTGGTTAAAAGGAAAGAAACGGGGCATGATATTAACACGCTAAAACATCAAGAAAGAGAAAGAACAGTCACATATATGAAAGAGTTGCCAATAAAGGTCTGAAGAAGCAGGAATTTAGGAGTGAAAGGAGGCTGAACAAGCGAGAAAGAAATCTTGATGTGATTCCAAGGTGTAGAAAAGAATCAAAATCATAAATAAAGTGAAATATCAAATAACAATAAATAATAAATAAATAAATAAATAAATAATAAAATCGAATTCTTTTAATTTTATATTTAAACAAAATTATAAAAAATTCAAATTAACTAGAATTAAATAATATTGGTCGTGTAGCAACAAAAGTCAGTAAAGGACAGGCTTTGAATTTGACCGAGATTTTTCATGCTACGCCTAAAACCGGAAATGGTTGTAATTTGCTTAATTTTCAGACAATTTCCACCAAATAAGAAAGCATATGGCCGCTTTTTCTGACACCTCTCTAAAACGTCGATTTCGAGTGTTTTTCTGTATTTCTATTGGTTTTCTTTGTATTTTGATTTTTTTTTATTTTGACATTTTTGGGCTTCAAGTCTTGCATTGATTTTCGAAATGACTTAAAACTTGAAACTATTTACAAAGATAGATCTATTACCTAAAAATTGACAGAAGCGGAATTTTGATTTTTGACACCAGACCCAAATTGTTTGAAGTTCCGAATAAAACTTTTGGCTTTGGAAAAATGAAATTAATTGCATTATAATTTTTTTTCTGATCATCCCATCAACATGAAAATTGCAGAGCATTTGTAGTCTGGGGAAATAGACATATTTTATTTAGATGAATTTTTGTGTATGCAATTTTGCCTCTGGGCAATGCGAACAAATTTAAAATAAAAAATATTATGTTGAAAATTTAAAAAAAAAAAAAAAATAAAAATAAAAAAAATAAAAATAAAAATAAAAAATTGAAGTATGCAAAAATATTCATCTAAATAAAAAAGGTGTACCTGAAAATTTCATAATGATGGAGTTGCATTTAAAAAGACAACTGTTTTTCCATTTTTTCATAGAAATAAATTTCTTGAAAAAGTGAATTATTTTTTCTGTCAATTGATGCAATATGAATTTTCAGTGAGAGGGTATACAGTCTGAAAGGGTACCTCTTTATTTAGATAATTTTTTTTTGTATACTAAAAAAAAAATTATTTAAAATTTTGAAATTTATTTAAAATAGACCCATCTTTGTATAGATCAAATTTCAATCCATTTCGAAAAAAAATGTAGAACTTGAATCCCAAAATGTCAAAGACATAGTTTCTCAAAAAAATCAAAATGCAAAGAAAAACCAATATATATATACAGAAAGACACCCGAAATCAACTGCAGCTTGCTCTTTTTTTATCAAAATTGGCTGAAAAATAACAAATCATTCCTCTCAAATGACCATTTTGGGTTTTAGGTTAAATCTGAATAGCCCTGGAGCCCAAATCAATAGGGAAATTGACGGACAAATGCTAGAAAGTAGAAATATATTAGGGAATGAATTGCAACTTACGACGGAAAAAACTAATAAAATTAAACAGATGACAAAAAGAATCATTATATTTAAAAAGGAGTAATAAAGGTAAAAAAGAGCACTTATGAATTAAGAAAAACATTACAGGGTGAATAACAAAAGAAAATAATAATAATAAAATATAAAAAAAAGAAATGAGAAGGAGGAAAAGGAAAACAGGGGTAAAGTAATGCTGCTCAACAATGGCAGCCACCAGTCGGTGGAAGAAGACCAAAAAAGAACCAAGAGGAAGAAGAAAGAACGATAGAAGAGAACCTATACGAAGAACCAAAGTAAGTGAACTGAAAGACCTTCCCAACAATTGGAAGATTCAATTTACAGGAAGCTTTGATCCAACAAATTAATAACTATAAAGGAAATAAGAATATATAAATAATCCAGGATAGAAATGAGAAAACCATCTTTTGACGCAAGGCCTAAATAAGACGCATAATTTACAGAAGGGTATGATATGATAAGAGAAAGATGTTATTGGCTTTTGTGCCGTTATCTTAGGATCAAAAAAGACATGTACGCTTGGTACATATTTGAATAAACATATAGGGTTACCAAATAGAGCATTAACTAGAATATCAATTCTTGATTGTGATATCACGGAGTTAAAAAAAACTATTATGCAACGGAAAACATGTTACGAATACTGGAGTAATTAAAGAGACAGAAAGAAAAGAAAGGATTAAAAAAACACCTTGTAAATTTACAGTACATTAGAGAAAGAGACAAAAAATGAGAGAAGAAACATCACTATTAACAGCTTATCAAAGAAGAGAAATAAGATTAACAAAAGGATAAAGGAAAACAATAGGCAAACACGAAAACATCTCAGTATGGCTTGCATTGATTATCAGAAGGGTTATGAGTGTTCGCTATAGTCGAGTAAAAAGGAAGCCTTAAAAATATATAAAACAAATAACTATTTTAAATTTTGAAAACAGAGAAATGGAGCAATTAAAAATCAACTTGAAACTAAATCATGAGAAAGGATGTATAAATAAAAATAATATTAGAATAACGAGAAGCATTTTCCTAGGGGATTCTCTGTCGTCACTATTATTTGTACTCAAAATTAAACCTTTAAGTAATCTCATAAATAACATTGAAATGGTTACAGGATTAGTTCAAGAAGTGAAAAAAAGTTAAAAATCATCTCTCATATATTTTATTATACATGGATGACTTAAAGTTGTATTCTCCGAATAGGGAGGATTCAAACTACCACTACCACCAGACAAATATAGATGTTAAAAAAATTCTCGGATGACATAAAATGGAATTTGTGTTTGATGTGTCTTTCTTACACTTGAAGAAAGGTAGAAGAGTAGAGAGTGAGAATATCGCGCTTGACCAAACTACCATCATCCAGCTATAATAAGGAAATACATATAAGGATCAAGGCATGGAAGAATCGGAAAAAGTCGAATATAAAAAAAAATGAAATTGAGATTGAAGGAAGAATTCTTAAAAAGATAAAAATCAATATTAAAATCAGAGCTGAGGACAAAATACAATGTTGAAGTCATAAAATCATATATAGCTGAGAGATCATATATCGTCATCAGGACGATATTAACCAACTTGATATTTCTACTAGCAAATATCCCTGATGCTCAATCGGATTAATGTCACAATAGAACAAAAAACGTCCTGAATGTACAAAGATCGGAAACAAAGGGAAATGGGGATGGTGGAGCTGGATCAAGTGTACACAAAAAACAACAACAAAGGAACAGGTGAATCTTTGAAAGTTCACAAAGAAATTAGTAATCGTAGAGTCAGGTTTGGATACATAGATATAGAATAGGATGGCCTTATGGTCAAGGTTTGACCACGGTCATTTTTACAGTAACCCCTTATAAGGGAGATAAAAAAAATAAAATAAAATAAAACAAGTACCAGAAGTTTCCAGTTTTTATTATACAAAAATCAACGATAATGCTATGCTCCTTTTTAATTATTCTTCCAAAAGTAATTTATTTAGACTTAACCACAGCCTGTTTGAGATAGTTGGAAGATTAAAGGCAGAACTCTGTAAACAATGTTGACTTTGTTCCTAGTTAATTACATTTTGGGCAGAGATAAATGGTAAATGGTAATTAAGAGATATGAGACACTTTGGTTTAGTACTTCTAACATCTTCATTTGAATAGTAGGAATGTTGCCTTAGAGAAGTTGACCTCAGATCTTTCTGGTGATAATATCAATTGAGGCATGGAAAAGATTGCTGTTGTTCTAAATACCTCAAAAATATTTCGACCAAATGACCAAATGACAAAAACCAAAAACCAAAAAACCAAAAGACTCAAAAGACCTAATAATCAATATCTCTTATTAGAGATTTTAGGAGGTTTGTTTATTTATTTATTTTTTGTTAAAATTTTCAAATTTTGATTTTAAATTTCGAGTTTAGGGTGTGACTTTTAAGGATTTACGAAAAGGATGGAATATAAAAAAGCAGCTTGTTCTTGATCAAAAAGCACAGTTTTTTCAGACAAGGTTCTATATAGCAAATATTTTCATAAATGTATATTGTTAAATATATTTATCCACTCTTGTGTGCAAAGCCAAAACAATAGAGTATATACCTATAGTAAGAAAAGGAATCCATTTTTAGCTGCAAGTGTTATGTCCATACCCTCGTACTTCTCTAAGATTAACTAACAAAAAATTGACTTAATGAACTATTTTATGAATATTCATCTTAACGGTTACATCGTCCTTGTCAAAACCGACAAAGAGCGTATTGAGCTGTGACCTCAATCCTCCGGTGGTGACTTCGATTTTTGAATAAATGAAACTTCAAATTTATTACATTTTTTGGTCAACATTTTCGTCAAGGGAAATGTCCTTGTCAATTTTCACATATACCTTCTTAGGTTTCCCAGTAACGATACTTATGTTTAAGTTTGTGCTCGTCATTTTTGCCTATTTCTCTAATTGCTGTATAGAGGTCATTTTCCGGCATAGTTGTTCTCACATTTCATTATCTTTCATAATACTATCTATAATCCCTTATTTACGTTTAAATGAAACTGTCAAATTTCCGCTGTGCCCTTTTATGTGTTGAACTTTCTGGCTATAAATAACATAGGCGTTCTTTGCGTGCTTTGGTCTTAGGTATCGGGAACGATCGCCAAAACGTCCATTAGTTTCTTGACCTGTTGTTGAAGCGACAGTTTAGAAAAGTGCTCCTCTCTGGCTCTGTTTTGAAATCTTGTCTTTAAATTTTTTTTCCACTTGCATACAGAGAGATATTTGTGTTGAAACCTCATAATGTAACACTTATGTGCCATTATAGCTTTATGTCTATGGACCTGTATATATAAAACTTGATATAGTAATATATACTCTATTATAGTATGATATATACTATATATATATAATATATAAGAGGCTATTATATGATCGTATATATATATATATATATTATATATTATATATTATTATATATATTATTATATTACGCGTAGCTGAAATTTATTAAGGAACAAAATAATACTTGCAATTTAGACAGTCTTACTTTCTTTCGTGTTTTAAGATCAATATTCTAGAATTCAAGTAAATAGGTTCATCCATTCGATGTCGCAGATGCATACCAAAAGGTGTTATTGGATAGTTTCTAATCCAGATGATGTTTCAAATATTGTGTGCTTCTTTTTAGAGTTGGGCAAATTTAGACCATGAGATTTGACATTTTAAAGCAGAGAGAGATAGAGAGAGAAGAGAGAGAGAGAGAGCAGAGAGAGAGACCGAGAGAGGAGAGAGGAGAGAGAGGAGAGAGAGATCAGATGAGAGAGAGCAGAGAGACTAATTTTTTGATAATGCTCGCAAGCCTCTCTAATTAACATGCATTCTGAATGACCGGTAACTAAGCGATCCACTAACTGTCATTTCCACTGCTTACATTGACCAAGATTCCATTGTGTTGTAATATTAACTATGAGGAGAACATTGTTCCAATTGGTGTTGTCCGCGTACGCCTTAGTCCTGAGACAACAGTCAGGACACCATGAGAAGATACTACGCTGCACAAAACGCCACTTAATTGAACTAGCTCTCGAATATACTAGCAAAGAGGGATGTAATTGCGTTCACACATACATCTGAGTTGAGTTACTCTATCTGGATGCTATACATGTTATGCTCTTGCGAACAGAGTCAAACGAGAGTGCCCCTATCATGTCTATTCAATGGAAAGATTGTATATATGACGTATCCATTAATTTTTTACATGTTGCTAGCCATGAAGAGACCACCATATGTAGAGAGACGTAGGCCGACATCAACCCAATGGGGGTAAGATTTAACCAGTTGCAGGTGAAAATTAGTCATCGCTAGAATTAGATAAATCTGGGGTCTTGACCTTCATTAGTGGCATAGCGCACACTTTATGGTCAATTACAACGACTACTTACGGCGAAATCCTGTTCATCTTATTAGATATTTTTCCGTGTGTGTGCTGTGTCATTATTTGGTTAAATATATTGATGATATAAACCGGTATAAACGTAATAGGTCGGAATATTCATGTTGAAAGTTTCTATTTTCTTAATCCAATTATAATTCTGCTCTGTTAAAGGTAAGTAAATACATTTCCCAAGTGTATTCAACGTATATTTAAAGTAGTAATTACATTAATTATATAATGTTTTCTTTTATTCCGGTCATGAATGGTACAAACAGTGATTGCAAGCGGAGGAGATGAATGCTGCGACGGTCGTACTGCAGTCCGGAATTTGATACTCGCATCCACAATGAAGGTCACGGCAAGAGACGTGACGTAACACGGTGTGATCGGTGTCGTCACACTGTGACGTGACGTTTGCTCTGCTTTATTCCTTAGTTAATTAAAATTACAATTTATAATTACGTAACTTTATAAGGACATGCGTTGTATATCGCTGGTATGCCCTGAGAAATAGTTGTGTTCGTTCAATTGTTGCGCTCAGACTGTTTTAAACAACTTCGTAAAAAATACCGTATTGTCAAGTAAAGTTAGTTAATAGCCCACATTCCCTCCCTTCCCTCCTTTTGTGTATTCAAAGATGACATTTTAAGAAACACATTAACAAGAGCCAGCTTATTGACATGCGTTGAATATCCGTAATCCTGGCGGCCGCCCGACTGAAAGTTCAAATTTTAAGACGTAGACTCTTGTTCTGAACTAACTGAATAAGAGATACAATAATCAATTAAGTAATAAGTTACAAGATTAATAATATAATAATAATAAAATAATAATTGAATAATAATATAATACAGGGTGGGGGTAGATTATTGAACTAGTGTGTGAGGACGAGATTCTGTACGAGGTGCTCTGACAGTTTACCGCCATTGCGTTACTCTGCATCTGCGTGACTACTCCCGCGTACGTTGTATTGTTAATTTTTTTATTTAGGAATGTTCGTTCATTGCTATATGATACGTAATGTCGAAAAATAACTTGAATTGTATTGGTATAAAGCCTGAGATAAAAGGTATCGGTATCGTGGTATCGGTATCGAGAAGTGAGTTTGTGATATCGGTATAACCCTCGAGTTTTAGTAGTCTTCTTCGCATCAATATATCTATAGTATATACTAACTATATTATATAAGTATATATATCTAATATATATATATTATATATATATACTATATATATATAATATAGATATATATACTATTATACCTAGTATATCACTATATAATATGATAACTATATATATATATTATAATTTATATATATTAGTATTATTTATACTTATATATATAATATAACGTACTATATTATAGATATTATATATAACTAATATACGCGGGCTCTTTTGTCTATCCACCTCTAATCACCTTCACAAAATCTATCACAAAATCGCTTCGTTTCCTTATTTCACATTAAACAACAAAAATGTCTTAGAAAAGACAGAAAAACTTCTTGAAGAATTGTTTTTGTTAAATTATTATAAGGAAAAATATTAATTTTGATAAATGGTTTCGTTTCATGACTAGAAGAAATATATAAATATTTTTTACGTCTCTCTGTTTGTTCGTCTATGCGTTCACGGATTTGATGCCGTTTCCTCCTTATTCCCTCCCAAAAATAATGGAAAAAAAGGGGAGCTGGGAAAAAAGTAACGAAAAATATTACCCGCTAAAAGATGCGGAAAAAATCCCTCTTTTTCTTTTTTTTATTCCACTCTTTCTAATTCCAATTTTCTTAAAATATCATTTCTTTTTTTCTTTCTTTGTATCGCTCATTTACTGCAAGAACGTCTCTCTATTATACAAAACGCACGTATGTTTTCTCCTTTTTCAAGATGTGGGGTCCTATTATTTTTCTTAATACATTTACTGTGCCTTTTATTTTCTTTTATTATTACCTACTATTGGTTGTTTTTTTTACATTACCACTATATATGTATGTGTTTCAAGAAAGTAGTTCTCAACGCCCTTTTTCAAGTCTCTTCTCCGTTTCTCTTCGTTGGAAGTTATATATTATATATATATATATATATACAAATATATATATATTATATATATAGTGCATTGCAGGAGTGAGGTTAGAAATAATTATATATATATATAGCTAATATTTATATTTTTACAAAGAACTCATTTTTATATTATATTATAATATATATAGTATTAGTATATATGTATATATATAGCCTATATGTATATATATAGACATATATACTGGCATATCCAGAATTTTTTTTCGGGGGGCCAACCAAAAAATCCAGTAAGTGTTTCATAGTTAGTAACTTGAATTCTTAGAGCTATAGTAGTATATAATATATATATTGATAGTATATGATAGTAGATACTTACTATAGCTATATTAAATTATATAGTATACCTATAAAAAGTTAATATATCATCTCATAGAGTGTATATATTCTATATAACATATGCCGTATAGTATATATATATATACAACACTTGGCCTACACAAGATAGAAATTGCTGCAAAATACAATATTAAACTACTACAGTTTACGGCATAGTGTAATTACACTAATCTCAATACACACAGTTCACTACAACCATAGCCAACACATAACAGAGCAGAACAGTCCTTAGTATCAAAACAAAATCTTCTCTGTCTCAGGCTTCTCCGCTCCGGTAAAAGCTCGCGTACTAGGATGCGAAACCCTCCGCCTTACCCGGTGGTCAAGCATTTCAGCTACCGCTCGCGCTGCAAGTCAGCCGGGCCTGCTTCTGGGCATATATATGTAGTCGCTGTGTCACGCTTCCTAGCTTGGATCAGAAAACCCATGACAAAGTTCACCTTTCCCTGACCAAATTGTAGCGCCTCGGGATTAAGAGGCTATGGGTAATAATAAATAAATATATATATATATATATTATAAGTCTATATAAACTATAACTATACTATATAGTAGTATTAATCATACTAGTATTATATGTATCATATATATATATAGTTTATATATATAATTATTAGAAAATATTATATATAAGTGCTATATATATATATATAGTTACAGTATACATAAAGTTGGAGTGAAGACCGAAAATATTAGAATTTCTTAAAGGAACAAAATGGCGAATACGATTTATATTACAATTACTAAATCAATCTTTACCTAAAATTGTTAAATTAATCGCTGACCATGAGAATGTGGAGCACCAGGCCGAGATAACTCTTCAGTTTTTTAGATGTCAAGTATTTCGTATGTGTGTAGTAGGAGGGCGAGAGAGTCCTGTAAAATATGTCATCTCCATAGTAAATTTCTCCACGAGTAGGTTTTTCAGAAGTTTAATCTCTGAAACAGCCTTTGTTCTCTACTGAATGCAGTAGACACGGGGTAAAATTACCAGTATTCTTTAGTAAAAGCAGAATGTAATTTGTGGAAATTGTGACTGCTGTACACAGGAAACCATCCTTCGTAGATTGCCTGTCTTTTGGACGATCTGTGATGGCCATTCGAACTGGTAAGTCCACAAATCCCCCATTTGCTTGGCTTGTGTGCATCGATACAATCTTCTTCGAATTGGGCTTTCGATGATCTCTTCCTTGTAAACATGTTACACCAATGCTTTGCTTATTTCTCATATGGCACCATTACAACCTGTTTCGTGATACAACATAATTGCAAGGAAGATACTACATTCCTTTATGAGCTTAAAAACCTCTCTCCTTCTAGAGTACTATATTAAATTCTCCAAAAATGGTAATAGGACTTGAATATATTGCGAGTGTGGGACTAATAAATCTGTGGGTCGGAGTAGAATGGGAAATGGCGCGGCTTGTGTCGTGATAATTTTCTGTGGAATTGTGTAAATATATGTTCGCGACAGTGTACAGTATATTTCAATACCTCAGCCTCAGATCATTATGCGCTTACACATTCTTTTAAAAAATCTGCTGATAACCTTCATGAAGTGTGGTTTTTTTTTGTGCGATCCTTGTCTGTTCTATGGATCAAGATTAGTTTTTAACTAAAAGCACTTTAAAGATGATTTGTTACCTGACTAGTGAACGAATAATACTACGGAGTCACTAATTGAAACCGACAACCTCTGAAACATTATATTATTGAGTACAAAGTTTGATACTACTAAAAATTTTTGCTGTCTAAAATTTCGGGGGGTGGTGTCGCCATGCCCCTCCATGTGCCCCGCCCTAGATACGCCACTCGTATATATATTATTAAATATTCGTATACGTCTATATCAGAATTATACTGAGCAATTAGATTAGGTAATAGTATAATAGTTATTATCATGTATTAGTGATATATATATTAATATATACATAGGCTTAGATATATATATATAATTATTATATAGTATATACTATATTATATATATATATATATATATATATAATACTATATTATAAAGGTAAAAAGTAATTAAAGGGTAAATACAAATAATATTAGTTAAAAGTTCTCTCTGTGGCGTCAATTGAGCGTCTCCCAGTTATTGAGCAAAGGCAAAGAATCAAGTGCATTACTAGCGAACGCTTTGACTTACCTTACTCGCTATTGAACAGAGTTGGTTGGGTGTGAGGATACTCTGAAATAATTACATATAGGCCATTTTTGATTCTAGTGATTATGCTTATACCGACTTGTTTATATAATATTATAGCTACATATTATATCTGTAGTAGGTATATAGTATGTGTACGTTTCGTCATAAGTAGTCAATATATAGCTAGTACCTTAAAGTAGACTCACTACTAGCAGTATTAGCTATATAATATGAGTGATATACTTAGTGCCTATATAGTATAATCCTATCATATTATGGTATATTATAGGAGTGTATTGAATGGTATTAGAATTAGTTGCAGGTCTGTTTACAGACGGTTGTTTGGTTCAAACAAGATTTTCTGTTTTTTAAACATTGTTTTTTGTTTTTTGGTTTTTTTGTTTTCAAATAAAAAAGTAATCAAGAATTGCTCTAGCATATGCTGAAAACATTAAATTATATATCCAATTATATAATAAGTAAGGAAAACTAAGCTTAAAGGGGAAAAACATTGAATCATTTAATTTTAAAAAAATTAATAACATTAAAAATACACCAGATCTCTCTCTCTCTCTCGCTCTGCTCTTCATCTCTCTCTTCTTGTCTATCTCCTGCTCCTCTCTCTCGTCTTCTGTTCCATCTGTGGTCGCAGCGGTGGACCTTGAGGATTGGATGGTACTGTCTGGCGCAATTCTGTGCGTTTGGTCTCTCTCTCTCGTTCTGTCCCTTAGTCCCCGTCATAATATATTATATATATTATATATATATCTACTTGTATATAATATATACAGGTATATATACTCCAGTATTATAACTTCGCTATACATTACGTCACCAATACCATTATATGATATTACATTAGTATATAATGTACGCCTATATGAATACATAGGCGAGATGTGAAAATAATCCATAAAAAGGTACTTTCGAGAAAGTTGAACCGAAATATGTCTGTTTATAAGAGTATAAGCTTCTGTTTTTTGAGTGCTATAGCAATCGTAGTTTTGGCTCAAAACTCGTTTTAAAACATAAGTTATATTATGATACGTATAGTAACTGTAAGTCATGCTCTTCTCCCCCACACTACCCCTCACCCCATTTATGATATAAGAATATAATTTTATACGTATGGTACTTATCCTCAGTGTCTATGTAGCGGAGAGCTAGTACTCTAGAACTAATATATAGTATATACTATATGAGCGTAGTGATCACGCGGCATCAGTCAATTATATAAATGTAATCTTTGTGCATATATACTTATATATAATATAGTTTATATGTCAGTGAGAATGTCGTATAATAGGAGTGGATGAAGTGAATTTGATTGATAGTATATTATTATGATATATATATATATAACGTATATTATATTATATATACTATCGTATATGATCTAGACTAAAGTTATCTAATCCCCATATAGTTATTCATAATTATATTAGTATATCCCTATTAGTAGGGCTAGCTTATATAGGTGATAATTATATGTGATTACGCCTAACCTATACTAATTGAGATATACGTATATATTATGTAGATACTATATATAATAATGTAATTAAAAATGTGATTTAAAGGTAGAATATGACATAATAGAGGGCACAAAAAACTTCTTACTATCAAGGATTTTCAACCACCCATTGATATTCCCATTTTATCATTTATCATTATCCATCACTGATATATACTATACTCTCATATAGTGAGTCTATTATGATTATAGTAGTTATACTCAGCTATATATATAACTATATAGTACTACTATACTATAGTAATATATATGCATATTATGATACTATATATTAGTACTATAATTTGTATTATGATATTCACGTGTGTGTGGGTGTTCGGTCGTGTGTAGTGTGTTAAGTGGACCGGACCCGGGGCCGGGGCTGCTCCAAATTTTAGGATCCGGGCGGGGCCGGTGCTAATAAACTGTAGGATGAAGCGAGAGTGGAGAGAGACACTGGAAAATGCTTGAAAACTTAAGATTAAATTAAAAAGTTTCAATTAATTAATATGTTTAATATAAAATAAAAATGAAAATAGTATTTCATAATTTCAATTAAAAGAGTTTCAAGAGAAAAGCTAACTTGTTGATTGTTCTAGCAAGGAATACAGTTGTATTAAATACGTATAGAGGATATACCTTTTATAGTATCTTACCTTAGATCAATATCATATATATATGGTATTAGTAATCGGAGTGGGTGGCATGCCCGTTCCTACGTGTGGGCTGCTTGTTATGGTTGTCTTGTGAGCTGGTGGGGGTTCTGACAGCGACTGCTCCGTCGTTCCGGTGTTTCGCTTCTCTGGTTCGGTGCCTGTTACGGGTGGCACAGGCCCCCCGTCAACGTCGGCCAAGTCTACACAGGAAGCCATCTGTAACTACTGGCTATCTGTTGCTGTGGGTCTTATAAAACTAGTATTTATAATATTTTATACATATACTATATATATTTATACTATATATAGATTTATAAGTACCTATATATATATTATTATTATATTATGGTTGTGAGAGAGGCTCCTTGTCGTAACACTGGATAATATATGTTACTTTTAGAGAGGTAAAGCCTAATGGATTGTGTGAGTATTACGAATTACTGTTTACTGTCACTTCGCCTCATTTTGATTACTAGAACCTCGCTACCCCACAAATAAAAAACATTTGTTAAATGTTATGCTACTTGTTTTTTATGAAATGTCAAAGGGTTTTTAAAAGAGTGAAAAGCTAATTATTCTCGTCGCCGGAGCATAACGGCGCGGAGGGAGACCGCCGGAGTAATCTTCAGGGCTAAGTCGGCTGGTTTTCTTTCCTTTCTTTGTTACAGTGCTTTCCGAGTGCAGTTCCAATGTCTCCCGTGGGTTTCAAAAGGCTTGAGCTCTGCATATTGTTCTTCATGGTGTCCTGTTGAATATATCTTTGTGATGTTTTTCAAGAATATATCAGTTTGTATAAAACAGCTGTTATCAATGACCTTCACCGGATGCTTTTATTCTTGTTATGTGTTGTAGCGTCGACGGTATTGAGATAGTATGTCAATGGCTATCATAGGGGTTGTCCGCATATAAGAGTGGACGTACCATGATATTTTGTCGCGGAACATAGTCAGTTTGCTTTGATATTGGGTGTGTGACGATTGATAGAGGTGGGTCCCTGTGTTGAGCGCCACCGTGAGTTGACTGTTTTCCATAACAGCTTAATCTTCTGATTGCTTTTACAGGACTTTTCACAAGAGTTCCACATTTCTTGTTTGGTGACTTCATCAACATCCGCGTAAGTTCGGTTTTAATGTGCTTTGCAAATATCTTAGTGAGTTTCACTATATAATTGTTTTCGTAGTCTTGCAAGTATCGCCAGGGAGAGTGGTGATATACTCTAGCTGAGGGGCTGTTAGGTGGAGACTGTTTCTTTGGTCGTCCCATTGGGTGGTATTATGAGCAGTACTGTTTTCTTTATTAATGTGATGCGTTAGTTTGAGGATATGAGGGTATCTATTTTTTTGGAATTTTTGTCGTTGTACACGATCCAGTACTAAGTATGGGTGAACGTATGCGGACCGAATTGGTAACAATAAACGGCGGTGTTGCTAGTTTATTCGGGGAAAGGGAATGTCTATAGCGAGCGGGTAAGCTCGGTCTTATTTTGCTTGTTTGAGAGAGAGTGCTTTTGTTGATGAAATGAACGCCCAGACTCCAGGATATAGGTACAATGTGATTTGAAAGAGTACCATGCTGCTGGTCTGATGGATAGGTTTAAGTTCACCAACTTTTGTGGTGAGGCTATGCACAATAGGGAGGGAAGCAATGAGTCGTGAGAATGCCGTCAACCGGAGAAAATAGAGTAGGACATGAACAGGCTCATGTCTTGTCTTTGGGGAAATGATTGAGATTTTCAGGCACAGACTGTATATTTAGTTTGGGTGCGGCAATGTCTCGGTTTCTATTACTATAGTAAATTGCACAGTGATTTCGTTATTTCTCATGTGATAGTGATCGTGAGTCGATAGGGGAGTAGAGGTTGGTTGTGTACAAGGCACCCATTGTCTATCGTATACTGAACCTGTAGAGGCTGGAGGATAGAAGTTAATGATAGTGAGCGAGACAGTCGTGTAGCGGCTGTTGTGCGCGCAGGGAGGGAAGCTACAAAAATGTCATCTACCATATCTAATATCGCCATAAAGTCGTATTTGCTCCTTAATAATAGAGGGTTATGGAAATCAAATTATACCCACTGATAAAACGTGCTGTTATGTGTCCGTAACTAGCTCATGATGAGTTACATTGCACATCATTGGGACAACGTAGTCTCTGGAGCGACTCTCCCGATACGCAGTCAGCCGATACGTTTGTTTGTAATGATATAGCCATCTCAAAATATTCAAATAGAAGTTATTGCTTGGTCAATGAACGAGTTACGCCAATTGCTGTATGCCTTTTTAAGTATGTACGCTGAATAGCGGTGGAAGCCCAATCGTCTCATGACAGCAAAAATAGCAGAGCCAACTGAAAATCACAACTTGAACTGATGGGTAATATCGTGAGTCAGAAGAACGGATTTAATTCCAGTCAGCCCTTAGATCCTGATAATGGTCCTCGCGTTCATGGACGAAAAATTACTTTCCTGTTTTAAAATTTTATTTCATTAAAACAAAAGTGTGTCTTTATAAACAATGATTTCTTAATTTGCGTGTACAATTTCAGGTATATAATTCGAAGTGATCAGTGAAAGGCAGCGGTCGAGGCAACCACTCTCAAAAGAAGTATATTCCTAGCGCTTCTCTCATAAGAAGTATTATATAATAGCTACGATATATATCCGTCAGATAGTAGTATTATTATATAACTACTCTTAGTGATATATATCCATATATACGTGATATATCTAGTATACTAGCTATATATATACCTATAGTTATTAGAGGTATTATGATATATATATATTATATAAGTACTCAGTAATAGAGATATAATGTATAATTATATTCAATTTAAATTAAATAGATTTTGGACCAAGAGCATTCGGAAAGATATCTTACCTTTCTTGAAAGAATACTGTTCATTTATAATAAATATACCCATACGATCAATATCTTAAATTATATTTATTCTTTTTGCCGAATTCGTTGAAAATATGAATTATCTTATAATATAATTTATGTTAATGCTCAACTTTGAATGTTGGGTGATTGGGCCAATCAATTTTAATTTGATCACCATCCTGATTGAAGGAAGTATCTACAACAAATATGACTATCCTATTTTATCGGTATTTAAATTATATCTGTTTGCATCAATTTATAACAAGGAGTATAAAGGCAATAAAAATAATTATTTTTTAATATTGCTGTTTGATTATAAACCTCTCTATTATGATTTAGTCGTAGATCCTCTACAGTCTATCCCCGCCCGGCAAAAAACCCGGTCTTCCCCTGTATATTTTTGGCCGGGGCCGTGGGGCCGTTGGCGGGCTCGTTCCGCCGGGGCCGGGTTGGCCGGGCCCCGGCTCGTCTCTCCTAGTGTTTTGTGCGCGAGTCACCAAAGCATTATTGGGCCTCTCACGAAAACTTGATAAGAAATTTGATTATGAATTGCACCTTGGCCCAGCCAAGGGAGGAGTAATTTTGAAGTTCTCTGTAACCAACGGCGTGTAATAGGAAACAGTTTACACTCAAACGGCAGGGTCGGCAAGACTCAGCAAGCAGCCAGAATAGCTGTTTGCAGGAACCGACTGAAGGATACACTCAGCGTCGAGGCGCCACCCCCTGGTCTCCTTCATTTAAGCTCATAGACGCGTACAATAATAAGCATTAATTAATGAGTTGAAAAGAAGGTGGAGGAGGCGTGGAATAAAGCTTCGAGAAATTCTGCTAAAGGTTGCGAATTAGATTCTCATAAGTTGGAGGCAAAGCACGCTCAGTTTTAAGTATGAAGTTTGAAGACAGTAGTATTTACTGTCCCGACGCATGCAAGAAGGAAACGGATAGCCGGAGAGTATCCCCGGACTAGGCGATAGGAGTAGGGATATGCGGATTAGGGTAAGGATTATGCGGAAGAGTAAAGTTGGAGGTAGGAGGAAACAAGAATGATGTGTTGGCCACTTTATATCTTATAGAAGAAAGGTTGGTTTTGTCGGAGCTCCGAATATGTGAATCTTGTATATTCTTTTGCTCATTCTCGATAAATGTGTAAAAGCCACGTTTGCTGGCAATTTGCAAAGTCAATGATACTTTGGTGTACAACCAAGCGCATTTACCTTAGTGTTTCAGTTCAGATGGATACTGGAATGGAATGTAATGCCTTCATTAGATTATGGTACTAGATAAACAATTAATTATATATGATTATAATATATAGATATGATACATACTACATATTATATAGTACATATCCATGACCTATATATATAGTGGTTTATATAGTATGAGTACTGTAAGTAATATTGTTAGCTTAACATTTTGAAATATGAATAAAAGGTATATCTATTCCGATATATATATACCGTATATATATACTCATTACTATACTTATAGGGTACATAGTAGTATCACAACTAAGCGGAACATAAATCTTGAAACGATAGTTTTTTCCGGAGATATTATCAAGCATAGATTTCGTGAATACTCTATTGCTTCATCTCATCTAGTAATAGAAACATCTAATATATGTATATATATATCCCCATTAAAATTATTTGTATTATCTATAGAGACAAAGTTAAAAATGATTGCATCTCTACAAGAGAAAGAAGAGCGAGAGTGAGAACAAAAAAATATGTCTTTTTAAAAAAAATTTTTTTAAGTAATTTCCTTCTCATATTTAGTAAGTTGAGATCACCCTTCATATATATTATATACTCTTATTATAGTTTACTATATAGTATATAATCTAGCTGACTATTTAGTATATAATAGAGTATTATGATAGCAGAATCATTTATTATCTAGTAGTTATGCATATATATACTATAGGTACCTAGGGTTTTATCTTACTTATAATGTATATAGGTATTAGATTAATAGTATATAGATATTGATTATGACTACCGTCAAATATCTTCAGAAGCATAAGTTAGCCGAAAGATTTTGATTTGAAACTCATAGATATCAACGCACACAACAATATGGCATAGTACCAGTCGCACCAACCAAGTCGACAAAAGTCGATGAGAGAGATGTATAGTATAAGTACCCACTGAGTATTAGTACAGAGAGGTTCTTCTATTCATATTTTCTAGAAAGGAGTGAAGAAAAATTATTAAATATTAGATGAGCGAAAAACAATAAAGATTTTGATGGTAAATAAAAATTGTTATATAGTGCCATGCTAATTTTTATTTCCGAATTTTTTACCGACTAATTAGGCTATTGTTCTTCTCGCAAGGTTGACATCTTCATTTATGATCTTATGTATATATAGCTATATATATTATATATGCTAACATTGATGTATACGCCACGATGCGGCATATGTAGTTGTATATATGCACATATACAATCACGGTATACTCCTCTGTGAGTATGATTGATGTCACGCGTATTGCTTACCCAGTAGATATACTATCTATATATATATAACCGTACACTCAGTGGATAGCTAAGTGTAAATAGCGTACGTAGTAGCCGGACCCATCCCCTGGTAGGTATCGTATACCCCGAACGTATTATTAGTACTCACCCTAGTATACTGCTATTCTTCATACTATAGTATATATATATATAATTACTAATTTTATAGTTATATTATTATACTATAGTATACTATGTTAGTGCTATTGCGGTAGTACTATAATACACTCTACTACACGAATTAGTATCCACTAGGTAATATATAGTAATCAGCTTTGACTATATGTTGCGTGTATAGTACTCATAGGGTTTTGCGCGGGGTCTATTAAAGTATATTCAATTATATCGCCGATCGTATATATAGCGGCTATCTATGTATCATATGGGATATATATTAGTACCTATGCTATCTTATATTACTCTGTAATACTACCACTGGCGGTGATAGTGGTCTTAGCTTCTATTTTGTCTCTTTTCTGAGAAGGACTGACATCAGTTTTGCTATCCTTAATTTGCTGTCATTTACCCTTTCGTATATAATACGAATTGCAGAATTCAATTACGATGCACGAGATTTAGTCTCCCGGGCGTCCATTTTTCATACAAGCCAAAATCAAACGTATTATAAGAGGAGGCGATTGCTTTCCGTGTTTGTTTTTTTTATTGTTCGTTTTTTTTTTTTCAGGTCGTGTATATTTTTTTTGTGAATCGAAAAATAAATAGTTAAGGTACAAAGTACTAACGCGGGCGGCGAAGACAAAAAGCCCGTTTCCAAAGTGTGTATCTCAGAGTTTATCTCTAGCTTACAGGCTTTAGTTGGATAAGTAAAAAATTAGAGAACTAGAATGTATCGCCGGCATTGAAGGTTTGCTCCAACAAGAGTGCTTATTTTAAGTATATTGGCTCTGCAGCGAACAGTATTTTACGTATGCAAACGCCTGTGGAGAACGAGTGAACCGGAAACGCTCTCTGCTGCTCGCTGAGCGAACAGACCGCGCACACGACTATACAATATATATACACAAACACTCCTCATACTATCACCGTAACACATCACACGAGCACATCACACAATCTATAGTATAATAGGATCTCTATATATAGATTAATGCTAGCTACTAGTATATTACTCATATTGTAATTCGTAAACTATTAGAACTAAACTAGTATTACTGAGTATTACTATATATTATATATATACGTATTACATACGTATCGTACGATAGTTAATGTGCTTATGGGGATTTGTTTATTTATGAATAGTTATGGGTACGTAAAACATATTACTAAGTATATTCCCCTGTAGTATCTATTATAGTTTACGGACATAATTTGAAAAGATGTCTGCAAGCCAAAACTAGACCCCTACAAGATGCATGAATGGCGCTGCGAATATATATAACCTAATATATATACATAGATATTAGTTATTATATATATCCTATAGATAGCGTCTACAGTATATATGTATATACAGAACCTGTATATATAGCATATATATTGCGGGCTACTATATTTAAACTACCTATAGTACTACTATATTGCCATTATATTATGATGTTATATATTATACTCTATAGGTAGTATGATACTTTATGAGGACTTTGGGTAGTATATTAAACTTAATATATAGCGGGATGCACCGTCCGTGACCGCTGTGCGGATTCGGGTGGCGGGAATATGGCACCAGGTGGCATAGTGATTACGCCTGTTCATTCTCTTCAGCATGCCGGGTGGAAGGAAGCCAATCGTCGGCGTAGTTCAACCTCGGTGGGTTGTGTGTTGTCCCGCACTGGTTCGCTCATGTGCGGGGGCGTAATGTTCCCTCACGGCCGTTTTGGAAAATTTTCGTGCGGATGTGGTCGCCTTCATGGTGTTCTCGATGAGCCGTTTGTAGGGCTGTCTCGCCGCGCGGGTATTATTAGAGGCTCACGTTCGTTCCTCTGGCTGTGTGGTGAATCGTGCACCCGGAGCACTTCTATTTCAAGAGATGATAGTGGTTTTGTGGTGAGTGTACTGTCGCAAAAGAAACGCCCACCTTGGAGTCTCCCCATCAAATACGCGGCTGTGCTGGACGTCTAATCTTCGCATCCGACGAGGCTAAGAACCAACATTATGCCACGCAAGAACTATAGAATATCAATGCAAGCCGGAATTGTTGGTGCTAGAGCGATTCTTGCATGCTGCTGGTAGCGGAGGGGACGGACGCCCGTGGACTGTTGGGGAGACCAGGAAGAGCCTTGAGTAAATGGGTATCGAGGTACAACAAGTCGGAAGCAGTTGAATGGTATGCGATGGATTTATTCAGTTAGTGAGACGATATGATCGCTGAGTCTAATGTGGGAAGATGTATGGGCCAGATAGTTCAGGTACGTGTATCGGACCTCGCCTGGGAGCCGCCTGCAACGCGTAGGAGTGGGCCGGCCGCGTTTGCGGTCCCTCAAGACGTCGTATTAACTTAGGCTCAAGATGGGTATTCGGACTGCCTGGGGGGTATTGCAGGACAGGGTAGATATGAATCCTCGTGGCTGAAACATTTTAACTTTCAATCGAAGTATGAACGTTTGCGATTCAAACGATCAAAATAGCGAAGGACGATGGCGTAATCACCGCAATACAGCATAATTCGAAGGTAGCGCATTGATGCGAACAAGACCGCTACTTTGATCTGGTTAGACTCGAACATGGTTCGTGATACGTCGAAGCCGTGGCACCTACTTAGATCAGCGAATTGGGTTGCGCGGCGAGTATGATCTATGCGTGTATTAACAACAAAGCATTTGAATCACTAAGTAGAGTCCGGGGAGTACGGATTAATTAATATGTCGTAACCACTGATTAATGGGGGTAGTGAACACCTGTTAACGTTGAAGAAGGAGTGATCGACGTACAAGCTCAACACAAGAGTGAGGAGGGGAGATAATGCCACTTTGTTTCGGTTGATCCGCTTGGACGACTAATTAGATGGTCAACTTAGGAATGGCGATAGGTGACAGAGCTTATGTCAAGCCGTATAGTCGAAATGAGGGGAATTTATAGTGGCTCCATCACCAGGTTGAGATTGTATGAGAGCGGATTTTCTTGAGAACATAAGAGATCCTGCAGGAATCAGTGACTAAAAGAGATAAAAACATTTTCCGCCGCGAGGATGTTCAATTAAAGATTAGGATAAGTCAAAGTCATAGATCACATATACATAGCATATCAGAAGTAGCGGCCAATATATGCAGAAAATGCAACAGAAGTGATTTAGTTTGTCGGGATAACCCTAAGACTAATCGAATTAACAGAATAAGAAATATCTGTAATGGAGGATAATGAGATGGTAATACACAAAGGAAGCCGTATAAAGACTAGAGGATACAGTAAGATCATTTAAGAATTCGAAGTGAAAAAGGAGAAGAAAGAAACTCCAAATAATAGATACGAGAATCGGATGGTCTATAACGGTGAGCAGAACTGCGAAACTGTATGAATAGCGAGATGAAATTCATGAAAACAAATTAAATATCATAGTACTAAGCGAATGACCACACATCTAGATAAAACAATAAACGAAATAAAATCAAATAAAAACAAAATAAAGAAATAAGAGAGACCAAAACAAAATTACTCATTTCACTTTGAAAAGATGTCCGCAAAAAAGAAATATTCAAACCTAAGACAAACTAGAAACATCCGACTCGTGTGAATAAGATATAAAAAATACACCATAGATATAGCCTGATATACAACTATAAAAATACATGCCAATACAGACAAAACGTAGAAGCAAAATTAATGGGACAAACAAAAAGTAGATGAACGCTATTGAGTAAATAAAAATAAGAATATTAGAGAAAAAAAGAGGACCTAATTGTTTTTACGAACAATAGATAAACAAGAAATACGAAAACATAGTAGTTTCAACTCGTCATATACCCGCGCTCTCACTTACCCATGGAGACTCGGTCAGCAACACTCCGGCAGGGAACCCAGCTTCCCCTCACCACCGAGCGTATCCGGAACATCACGCCTGCCGACTCGGACGAGCTATGAACTCGAGAGCTCAGGTTGGTGAGCGCAATGAGCATAGTATGGTGTAGGTGGCGCAAGTCGAGTCCCAGATAGTTCTACTAAACTAGTATGAATGTAGAAAGATGCATGAGGATTATTGAAAGTAATGACGAGCTAACACGCTGTTTTGGAAAATCCTTAGCCTAACCAGCCAGAAACACAAAACAAAACGAACAAATGTTTTGACAGAATCATATATACATACACAGGGTATATGGAATTAATGTGGTTTGCTGAATGACGTATCAGAGAACTCCCCGCCCCCACACAATCGTGAGCAGAAAGAAATACCAATAAGTAAATAGCGATAGAGTACTACACAAACAACGAGACAACGGATCAATCTTAGAGTGTGGGAAAGAAAGAATATATATAGACTAGCTACGTAGGTGTACCTAGTGATTAGCCTATATATATATATATAATATATAGAATATACCTATAGCCATGATTAACTATATAAATATAGTGAGTTATCTACTGTTACGCATAGGATGCTATCTATTATCCTACAGTGTCGAAAAATACAATATAAATGACAATCATGTAGGTGGCTTGTCTGGTCTTTGAAGATCCATTCTTTCAAATATGTTTCTTAGCAACACAGAGAAGATATACAGCCACCAGCACTCATACTCTCAAGAAATATTCTCTTATTTGTTCCAACTGCCCATAGAATACTATATAGTATCATAATCACTAATACTAAGCTACGTGTTTATTTATCAGCGCCCTGTCGATACGTTCTCCCCGTATGACTACTATATACTATATATACTTATATCACTATATATAGACTATACTGTACTATACATATACTAAGTACGACTATACCTCACGCTCTTATAATGGCTATATAGTACTACTATATCTTAAAGCAACATCTACGCGTTTTCTGGGTATGGAGACATGTTGATCATTTGTCAAGTATGCCATGCTATAAAACATAATGATCCTTTGCCTTATAAGCTGTGATTATACTTATCTTATCGGCTTTGTAGCTCTTTGAAGAAGACATTAAATGTGCAAGAATACCACCTCCACGTGTGAAAAATAAAAGATTAGAACGCACCTATCCAATCGCAAATTACCTTGATCTTTAAGTTAACCGGCCAAAAAACCAAAAGGCCTCAATTAATTGACAGCGGCCCATTTTATCATATATATTAATATATATACTAATATTATACTTATATTATACTATATATTGACTTAATATACTTATATATATACTAGAAGGTAGAATATACTTATATGTAATATTTATATAGTATATTTACGTCAGCAATATACTAGTTATATTTAGTATATAGTTGTATAGCAGTATAACGTATCTAGTCCCGATACATACTATTTCTATCTTAGGGGTGTGCTAGGTGCTAGAAGAATTGATAAACACACTGAGCGAATGAAACGTATTAAGGATGAGTGTGTGTGTGAAGATAAGGGTCAACTCACCGAGAGACAATATCAATGAACAGTCAATGTTGACGATGCTTTTTGTCATCCGTGTGGAAATGGATGAATGATTTCCGGTCGTCTGGTTAGAGCAGAATTTCAATACCTGTGGTGAGTGTGTTGGTAACCGACGGCCTGGGAGACCGAGGATAGAAAGAGTGGATTCCGCACTCCAGTAAAGGTTTTCTGGCTCTTGGAGGAAATGGTGAGGTTTGGCAGAGGAGAGAAGAGAGTGCTCTGATTGGAGAGAATGCGGGGTGTTGGTACAGGGGGTATTGTGTTTGGGCCTCTTAGCACCTGGCCAGGGGGATGAACCCTACAACTTGCACGAACGATTTACCATAGTGAGGGATCCGTCGCGTCCGCACTCTAAAGGGATAATTTGGATTTCTCTGACCCTATAGAGCTGCCCCTATGTAGTTACTACTAATTCCCCATGTAATCGACGAGGGGGTCGGTAATGGCCTGGGCTTACTTTATCGAACTTTTTGTCACACCTATCGATATCTTCTTACTTCGCTTTTCTTTCCCACTGACACTCTTGTCATCGAGCTCTTACTAGGCCTCCAGTCTTGGGCCAATAAAAGGAAGGATATAAGAAAGAGGATAAAAGAATATGTATACTACATACACACCCACACTTATATATATATTGTTACTATATATACTACTAGTATCATATATATATATAATAACATATATATATATATGAGTTATATCTATCACGGTTATGCGTAGTATTATAATATATACCTATATTAGGTCAGGAATTATTATAACTAAATATAATTATAACTAATATAACATAGTAATAACTATAAATTAAAATATTTTATACGTATATATATAATATATACTATATATAATATATATATATATATATATATATAATACTACATACCTTAAATATATAATTATATATACTATATATACTACTAACTATATTATATATTACTATATAATATATAGTAATATACTTATTATCCTCACTAATTAGTAGATATATAGATATTATATAATATTATATATATATATATATATATACTATATATTACTATCCTCTCTTCAATTCCCACAGATTGTAGGCGATAGGTGTTGTAACACCGCATGCAAATGGGATAGTCTTAAATAGAAGAGCATGACGTAAAGTCGTAATGGAAACCTCCTTAACCATTCCTTCCGTCATACCCTAAAATGAGAACATCCTAAGTAAGCTCAAAAATTCGCCCTAATGCTCACAAGACCTCGACGGACCCTCACTGTGGTAATCTGCTCTTCAATCTAACAGCGATAACTCATTCTCTTGGGCCTGATCCAACAACCATAACAGCCCCATACACAAAACCAGGTCCATTCACTCATATTAATATACTAAGATTAGTATACTATATATACTATACTATATATACTATATAGATATATATATACTATATAATAATATACTATACGTAATATATATATATATATAATATATACTATATACTATTTTTATATTATATATATACTATATATACTATATAATATTATATATATATATATATCATTATATATATTAACTATATATATATAATAATATAATTATATATACTATATATATATCATATATGAGATATATAATTTATATGAGAGAGAGAGAGAGAGAGAGAGAGAGAGAGAGGAAGAGAGAGAGAGAGAGAGAGAGAGAGAGAGAGGCGGAAAATTCGGTGCGGTGGTCGGCTAAGCTTAGTAGAATCTAGAATAATGGAAATTTCATTAAAACTGTTACAAAGCATTTGAATGAACTTTATCCTGTTCTCATGGATATATACAAATGGGATTAAACAGATCGGCTATCACTATATAAGTTGAGACCGTACACTCTAGATCCTATTTTAATTAAGCACCTAATGTTAGAACGACAGTTACTTTGGAATCTCCGAATTCCTGTTAACATCATTAAGGATTAGAAATCTTGCAAACAGATATTCGGTGTGAAAATTATAGGTTTAACTATTTAAGCATTGGGCAATGGCGGAGTACGTAAAGGACCTGAATGATCGGGTGCTTGAATGGCATGGACAAGAATTGCTCATTGGGTGACGATCAGACATGTTAATATCAACTTTAGAGCTTGGTCAATAGCAAAAAGTGTTTGTTCAAAAGGGTATAGGCTCTGGTAATCAGAAAGACCGTCCTAGAACATACGAAAATATGGAAGACGTAATAAGACACCCTGAAGCCTATCGATGAAACTTCCCATCGACAGAAATACTGCCCCGACCTATATAAGGCTATTTGTAAATACGAACCGACTGCACACCCGGCAGCATCTCTCAGTAAATATAATCAGAAGAATGTTAAAGTATTTGTTGTAGGTCTTTATTTCCCTGCTATAGAAACTCGACTCTTTTAATAGCAAACATTCTTCTTACAATATAAGCTCTCTCTCAATAGCTCAGTCTTATCCATCAAAGTCAGAAATCAGCCTTCGCTTCTCAAACTTTGCAGCATCTCTATACAAAATATATATACTAATATATATATATACTATATATATACGTATATATATCTAATATAATATCTATATAATATATAGTATATATAATTATACTATTTATATATAAATATAAGCTATATCATTGACTATATGCCTACTACTATATATATATACCACACCCGATCACTATGTTGTTATTTTCCCAGCATATACGGCGATGTACATAGTTAAACACTAGAGAGTCTACAATCTAAAATTGAATGCATTTTTGGAATCAACGAGCAAATTAATAAAAATGACAAAACAAAATAAATTAAAATTAACATCAAATAAAAAAAATTAATAGCAAAGTCATAGGGATGTACAATGAGTTTATTATATATCAAGGAAGAAATAATGTTGTGACAGATTTATTTGCATTCTTAAACAATAAACAGTATTTGTTTAGTTTTTTACATGTTAATGCGGTTTAATGCTAACCTAACCTAACCTAATCTAGCCTAACCTAAACCTAACAAAATATAGTATATATATATTATATATTTATATACTATATATATATATATGATATATTAATATATATATATAGTACTATCATATATATATAGTATATATCTATATATTAATTACTCGATCAGCACGTGAATCTGGCAAACAGAATCACAAGAATGATAGTTCAACGCTTTCGTCTCGTAAATCGAAAGTTGTCAGACGCAGGATTAATTTGACAAGTATTAATTAATTATATAGTTTATTTGTTTATTTTATTTATTTTTTTGATAACTTTTCGCAACTAAAATTTGCTCCTGATATCACAAAAAATGTCCTTCCTTCATAGTGTAGTCTGATAGTAGTTTTAAATATGTGCGTCGCCTAATCTTAAAGGTACCATATATATAGCTATTATTATAGTTATATATAGTAGTATATAGTATATTAATATCATATAATATATATATATATAAATATATATATACTATAGTATAAGTATTATATATAGTATATCTACATAATATATATATATATCCTAACATATACTAATCTATCTCTCTTCTACGATTGACATTGGCAAAAGCGTCCACTAGCTAAGTGTGATAAATTTAACAAAGTTTGAGCCTAAATGGTCGATTTATTATTTGACATGTTTTCATTTGGTTGATAGTTTATTTCTTGGGTATATTCCATGCAAAATGTTTGATGTATACTGACTACTATAATGACCTCCCATCTATCCTACTATGATATACCCTATATCCAATATATATAGTATATACCTATACATACATACATTATATCACTACTACTATTATTACTACTATATCTATAACACTTATTATACCACGGCTATAAATATATATGGAGCAGAGAGATGATCTGATCCGATATCGCGAGTAAAATATTCAGAGATTCCTTACTTTTATACTGCCGTCCGCACCTCG
>JABUQX010018085.1:0-5000 GCA_015478945.1 Trachelipus rathkii
ATGACCCCCCTAATACTAGTGAGATTTTTCCAAATTTTATAAAAAAAAAAAATTATAATTATAATATAGTTTGGACAAGCAATATAGTTCTATATTTCTATACTTATCTATATATTCATATAATCTTTTCATATTTTACAATTATATATATATATATAATATATATTTATATAATTATAATATATATATATATTAATATATATATAGGTAGTTATATAATATATATATATATATATATATATATATATATTTGTTTCTATTATGATTGAATATATCATTTATTATATTTACCTTAAAAATATTTTAGTTTTTTTATATATGTATATGTTACTGCCGCTGAACATCAATCATAGTGGTTAACGCCTTCGTGATTGATTTATAACGGTGATCTTATTGAGGGTCAGCTGGAGTCACAATGCTACTATCTAGAGACATAATAATATACCTGTAATAGTTCCGTAGACAGACATGTTATTGATATGACGTCGCATGGCAATTGAGAGTTCTAGATACCGTAGAGAACGTAGGCACAATAATCTAGCTCTCACATATTGTTTATATTTTTCGTAACAACGCCTAATTAGAAAACGGAAAACCATTAATACTTTTGAGTAGCACACAATAATGCTACGATAAAAACATCATATTAAAAACTTAGTCGTTTCTACATAATAGCTAATATACTACTTTTGAGTAATAGTGTGGTGAGACATAAATAATACTTATCATTATAACTTGTCAAGGATGGTGGTTCTCTCGAACATCTGTAATTTCCTTTTTCATATTTATGGAGAGCTTTATCGGTCTCTTATCTTGTGTGTGTTTTTTGAAGAGCCCTACCCGTGAAAGCTTGTTAATTGCTAAAAGTTGCTCTTGCTTGCCCCCAAATACTACTTTGGTAAGCTATAGCTAACTATCCGCTACTCTATTGTGTTTAATCGGGAAATGGCAAGGGCGGAACCAATACACCTTATTCAAAAGAATTATACCGTGATTCCTTGCGTGTTGTGGTTGCGATATAAGAAAGAAGTATGGAGCTTAACCCTGGAATTGCATCCCAGCCACAAAACGTTACCAGGATATTACTCATTACAATCACGAATCATAATGATGATAGAATCGCATGCTTTAAGTGTCAGACAGTAGTCTGTACTATTCGCTTATAGCCTGAAATCTACCATATTAGTTTCATATCGATTATACGGGCCACATGAGAAAACAAGCGCGACTTATTATATATAATCTATCAAAAATTAAGACAGGTGTGAAACGAGAATACAAGTGGTTTTGTGAAGTCGAGTGTTAAAAACTTTTGATTCGGTACTTTCAGTTTGGTAATATGGTGCATTTAATGTAAGAAGCTGTGTGACAGAGTGCAATTTTTAAAAAAATGACATATGTCTCCGATTTTGCTTAGGACTTCAAAAATACAGGTGTATTCCTCGTTTTTTTTATATCTGGGCCCAGTGCTCTTTTAATACTACTTTTGTGCTATGAAAAAGCCTAACTTGGATTGTAAGATTTATCAGTTTATGCTATTCTTGATATAAAAATATGCTAAAAGACCACAGACGAGAGGTGTGCGCTTTTGATTGTTTTAAAATGTGGTGGGCACATAAAATTTGTCTGATCTACACTATCTATGAGCTTTTATAACTATCACCCACTATATATATATACCTTATTTATATATTTATCACATAAAATATTTATATATAAATAATTTCTAAGTATATTTTGTGATATTAAGTTTTTATTATTATTTTTGAGGATTTTTGCTTTTACTGAATATTATATATATATATGCTAATACAAATATTTAATTTATTGTAATTAATGAAATCTACTATAATAGGATTATATATATATATGATAGAATACAAAATTAATACGTATATTATCATATATATATCTTATATTTATAATCAATATTCTTATACTCTTACTATATATACGAGTAAGATTTTCTCAATACTGTAAATCGAGATTGGCACTCTTAGATTACTAATACCTATACTATTAATTTCACTAGGACCATATATATATATATATATAGTTTCAACTATACTTAATATACATTTTACACAGGTAGCAAGCACTATCCCCCCTCCCGGTATATGTGCAAATCCTAGTGTTGAGAAATCTCAAACTAGTCTCTTTTATACATCCCACCCCGAGGAGGATATTAGAGTATAAGTCTCGAATTAAAACCACTGCCGGATCCTTCATCTCATAAATCCGTGATTTCTCATTGCATTGTTTCTGTACGCTTCATCTCACTTCGCAATAAAAATTCCTGAGGATCACGTTTGATTCACAAGTCTGAAAAAATAAATATATATCAACATTAATATTAATTAAATTAAGTCGCGGGATATTGTTCAAACTTGTGCCAACAACAATCATTCGAAAACTGCACCAACTTGCTTCAACACAGAATGACTAACAGACACGGAGAAAATCAGACACCCACCTGAAAAAAATGACTTTCTATCAGAGGTAATAAAAAAAAGCAAAGCCGGTTTTGCTTCTAATCAACACTACCCATCAAAATTGTCTGAAAATTACATTGTCTTTTATGTCCCTTTTTAGGTGGGGGGCTAAAATGGAGTCCCAAATCCCCAATATTGGATGCTTGCCCTTAGGAAACTGAAATAATATACATATTTAATGGGAAACTACTTTGAAAAAGCGTCCTATTTACGATTTCTTAAATGTCAATTTTTTACTATTTATTATTTCATCTCATTCATCTTTTTTACAAAATCTCGATATTGGGTACCCATATGAAATTGATACTTTCTATCCTTATTTCCTTTTCTTCCTTCCTCTTACAGATTTTTTCTGATATTGCTATTAAAGTTTTAATGTTTTTTATTTTTTATTCTTAAATTTCTGTTATGTTTTTATAAAATGTTTAAAATTTATTATAATTTTTGGGAGTGAATTATTTAATAATTTTTATTAACTTGCTACCTACTCTTACTCCTTTTCAAATCTCTTTCGGCATTTAATAATCCCTTAAAATATATTACTAATGTTCACCTTTCGTCGACTGCAGTATCATTCTATATTACATTCTCAAGAAAAGGTTTTACATATTTATTATTCATTATTATCTATTATATATATATATATATTAATTATTATATATATATATTAATTATATATTATATAAATATCATTAATATATATATATAATATAAACTTTAAATTAATTTTATAATAAAAATAATTATATATTAATATATATATATTATATATTATTATATATATATATATATATATATAAAGATTGTAGCAAATTTAAAAAGGAAAAAATTATTTTAAATTATCAACGAGAAAAATTTGCAATTAAGAGGCCTCGCCTTAATGTAATTATAATTGCTCTTTGACTGAACAAACCACTGACACATTGAATGATGGTAATGGTTCATATTTTAGTGTTAAGCAAATGGCGTGCCTAATGCCGTTCCCGAGATTGTTCGTCCCAACCTGTATTAATCAATAGGAATGAAGCCTTCGCATCTGCCGAAACCAACTGTTAAAAAATCCGTTGTTTGCACATGCTTCATTATCGACATATATACTTTTGATTCCATTCAGAAGCCTACCAACACCACCTGCCACAGAGCTTCAATACTGACTGAAAACTCATTTCTTTCATCTACATATTAGACAATCTTCCACCACACAGCTGCTACTTCAATAAAAATTAAAAAAAAATAAAACCTGACTTTGCCCTAATTAGTACTCTTGATTATTTCCATTTCACCTGCTCTTTCATGGATGGTTCATGTCATTTTTCTAAACTTCTAAGAGGTTAAGATATTCTAAAGCACCATCAGAATTCTCAGTGGCATTGATGCTGCTGTAGCGGGAGAAAATTTTGAAACAAAATAATTTTTAAATAAACGTGTTAATGTTTTTTGAACAATTAAATAATGCTGAGCATTTATTATCGAAAAAAAAGTTGTTGCCAATAATTTCAAATTTGATCCTTCTGTGGAACCTATGATCTAGCTGTTCGAGGCAGTACTGCAAATACGGGTAATTTTTCGGATTTGTTAAAATTCAGAGTTGAAGCTGGTAGTTGTTGCCAAAAATTTCAACTTTGATCTTACAACAATACACATCACATATGGTCCAGAATGAGCTCATATCCATATTCGGGAACCTAATTTTGTAAAAACATTGTGGATGAAGTGAACGATAGTGAATACTTTTCACTTTTAGCGGATGAAACAGCAGACATTTCTGGGGTGGAGGAGCTGTCAATTGGCGTTCGTTTCGTTTGATAAGGAGTTGAAAGTTAGAGAAGAATTTTTAAGTTTTACTCCGTTGAAAAAATTAAAAGCTGAAGATATAGCAGAAGTCATTTTATTGACTACCAGAGTAGCTAATACAATTTAAATATGAATAAAGTTGTTGGAACTTGGATGTGATGGATGCTCAACCATGGCTGGGAAAGAAATTTTGTTAACAAAAAATAATAAGTAAATAATATCCCAAGGCCAAATTTTTCCACTTTGCTTCTCATTGCTTGAATTTAGTTGTTAATGACTTGAATCTTGTTCCCGAATTTCGAAATACTGTGGGCAGTGGGCACAGTGAAAGAAATTATAAGATTTTTTCGTGAAAACTCATTGCGTAGGAAACTGATAATGAATATACAATGCTATGCGAAACAAGATGGTCCCTCAAATACAAGTCCATCAAAAATTTTGTTTTGAAAATTTCATCCACCATTAAATCAGTTTTGGAAACTTTTTCATCAGATTCAGAAGTAACTAAGGCCACAGGAACAGCAGCATTTCAACTTTCATCAGCAAAAGGAACTCCTAAATTCATTATTTGCTTAGTTATCATGGCCAAGTATTCCTCTTACTTTGAGCCTGTCACGAACATTCTTCAAACTAAAACTATCAATCTGGAAGAGGTTCACAGTCACGTTGAAAAGGTGTTAGAAATAGTAAAAAAACATAGAGACGAAAAACATG
>JABUQX010018085.1:10000-17660 GCA_015478945.1 Trachelipus rathkii
ACTTTTATTTGAAATTCATGTATTTCGTCATCAAGAAAAGACTCTAATTTTTAACTTTAAATTTTTAGATTTTTGTTGAAATTTGTTGAGAAATTTTTGTTTAACTTAACAGTGTTCTATTTCATGTCATATATTTAATAATCTTTTTCACAAAATGTTAAAATGTATTTTTATATGTCTGCCCACTTTGGAATTCTTTTATTTATTTTTTTATTTTTGTTTTTAGGCACCTAGCGTTGTAATTAACAGTGGACATATTACTCAAATTTTGGCAGCAGATTGCGCCTTTTATTTACAAGAGCCTAAACTTTCTATTCGCCCACAAGAATAGTTTGGGCGAAAGTGACGATTTCATTGAAGCAGAAGAGTATATCGCTGTGAGAAGGTGAAGCAAATTGGTGGAACAAGCAAAACGCATCACTCGCTCTCCGAGGTGCCAGATTCACTACACTTTGAGGATTTTAAGACTTACGGTACCGCATCATATTTTTCAATATTTTTATCACTATTTTTATTTTTACTTGAATCAGAATAACTATTGAAATATATTTTCAATCTCAAACTTGCAATATTTAGCCCATTTAATTTAAGTTTTCAATAACAAAGGCTTTCTCACGAAGCATATTTTTGGGCTATATTTTTTATTAATTCCCATTCTCTCCGCTAATCGCTAATATGGCAGGTGATGATGTAACCACCTCCCCCTCTCCTGCCCAACCTATTGCAACTATTACACAGGTCTCTAAGCTTGAGTTGCTTCTTGAAGGGCGTATAGATGGCAAGTGGGTAGGTCCTAGTTTGCTTCATTGGGACGCAAACGTCCGTGAGAATATTGCTCTGAAGAACTGCGTCTCCGAACCATCACGGTTGGCTCAGGCGCAAAATCAAATCTCCAACAACCCGAAATCGGAGATTCGCAGGTTTTTGAATGCCTACCCGGAGCTTTTTAAAGTCACAACTTTGGATGACTTTTTAATCCGGTTGAAAGCTTGCATCTTCCCAGACAAGGCTCTTTCCCCTTATGATGCGATGCAGCGGATAAGGAACTTTCGATGGTCTGAATCCGACTCCTTCAGCGCGGCTGTTCTCTCTCTCCAGCAGCTTTATTCGGATTTCTATACTACTCTTGCCAAACGTGACGCTTCCTACAAGCCTGATAACAAAATTATTACCGCTAACGCTTTCTGCCATTTATTCACATTCCTTCCTGAAAAGCCCGAGATTTATAGAAGAGATTTCAAGAAATTTCATGATCCAGATTTGGATCTCCACAAACAAATAAATAACTTGTTAGAAAAGTCCGAAGGCCGTTTGCATGACCCTATCAGACATTTGATGCCACAGCCCAATATCCACTTCCAGAAAACGGCATCTATTCCCCAAAAATCACGAAATTTCGGCCAGAGACAAGATTTTCAGCACCCCACCCGCAATTTTCAAAAAAGTAATTTTAATAATCATTCAAAACCGCAGGCTCCTATTTATCAAAATCGTCAAATTCCTCAACCCCAGAGGCCTGTCGTGTGCTTTCATTGTGAAAGGGGTGGTCACTCGACTTCCTATTGCCCTTTCAACCCTTATTGCCGCCGATGTAATTCAAGTCATAGGAGAGGGTCAACCGCTCAATGTAAGGACTCTCGATGGAGTCCTAATGATCCTAATACCCCGTTAAAGCATGTCCAAATCACTGACAAAATTAAGCAAGATATTATGCAAAACAGATGGAAAGGCTCCGGAATATATAGACAAAATTATTTTGGAGTTAAACCTCAAACCAGAGCTACCTCTTTTCAAAGAGCAAATTCGAATCGCAACAACTCATGGAGGCAAAATCCCACTTCATATACTCAAATGGTAGAGCCTACACACGTTTACGACTCCACTACTGAAGACCAATATGTTGATGATCAAGAAAATTTTTATTATGATGACGACACTGATGGTCATTATGATGCTCAGCAGCAGGATTTTTAAAATTTAGGAGGGTAGAACACCAAGCAAATTCTCCCATCCGGTATCCTGTTTCTATAAACTCTACCAATATTGTTAATAATGATTTTAATTTTCTCTCTAATGTTAACACCCTTTATACACATGTAAATTCCACCAGCCAGGTAGATTTCTATCATATAAATTTAGACAGGTCCCTTGAGAATTCTCATTTTAATATTCATGATCATAATAATTATCAATTTATTAATAACTCTCATGCACGCCTTACTAGTCAAAATGATAAAATTTATAGCGCTAATACATCTTTTTTAGAGTTAGGTTTTAATGACTCAGCCGAGTCCGGTATTGATGGAAAAGTAGATATGACACAAAGTTTCAATATGGCTCTGGAAAACCAAAATTCCACTTCTTCAGAGCATTCACAATTTCCTGAGGAGGCAAAATTTACACACGATGATGTAAAAGCAGTAGACATGTCGAAAGGTCCTAATCATTTGCAAAAACATATTGCACATTCCCAATTGGGAAAGTGCAATATGGATCTTTCACTTACCGAAACTCCTTTATCTTACCAAAATTTTATTGAAAATTTCCAGATCACTGATGTTTATGACCCAGATTCGCCAGGCACAGCAATTGCCGAAGTAGGCCGCAGTGTGGCAGAAGTCAACTCCAACAGCGAGGTGAATATGCAGCATTTGCAAATTGGCATTGAGAGCTCAAGCGCAGATGAAGTTGGAGATGGTAACGATGGTGAAATCGGTGTAGAGGATCACTCACAAGTATTTACAGAGATGGAGTTTACAGATGATAGTCAATTGGAAGGTAGGAGTAGTATCAGTTCTCTTTGTTTTTATACTAATATGCCACACGATTTAGCAGTAGTAGGTGATAAAGTGCATATTGAGACAGGCATGTTATTTGATAGCACTGATAGTAGTTGTAGCATTTCTGCAAACACTTTTGGAAAGCAGATGGCTCTCGCGGCTATAGAGCACTTGCCCTGTAATAGAATGAGCTTAGCATATGGTGAACAGGTGAGATCAGACGCTGAGGTGAAACGCAGCAAGAAGGTGAGAGTAGGTATGCCAAAGGGTCCAGAGGGACATGGCATGGCAATTAGTGAAGCACTTATAGATATAAAGCATAGAAATGAAGGTGTAGGGCACACTTTCAATGTTTACAGGCGGAAAAGAAAAGTTAAAAGATATGACGACATAAGTAGAAGAAATGCGCCCACTGACAACAGTAATATATTTTACTCTAAAATTAATAATAATGAATCGGATAATGAAACTATTCCTACTGATTTATATAGGAATAATTTATTAGGAAATATTTCTCCTAACTCTTCGCATAGTTTACTTCCTTCTACCTCTTATTTTAACAATCTTTTACCTTTTGAATCTCATATTAACTCTCACTCTTTTGAATATTTGATTAGTAGTTTTAATATATCCCCCAAATTAACTTCCTTTCCTCATAATGATTTTGACTCTTTCAATACCCCAACTATTGTATCACAGGGCACTGACCAGATTTCTATAAATGATTTCTCTGATTCTTTTGTCACTTTTAATGAAGCTATTTTAACCACTCCCTATCCATCTTCAATTAATTTAGTTTCAGACGAAACTTTTAAATCTCCCTCTCCTGAGTCACTTCCAGCTCCTAATTTTTCGACTTTTTCTACTCGCCAACTACCTAAAGCGGAGTCACAGCTTCCTCTGTATCCCATAGATTTAACCCCTTCCTCTGCTCCTCCCACTCTTCAACGAGAGCTAACTTTTTCTTCCTCTTTCTCAAATGACACAAATTTGGCAGTAGATGTAGACTCAAACTCTCACTCATTGATTGGGCCCGCTTATTTTCTCAACACGCATATATCATTCAATGAATACACTTTGCAAAATAAACGCCTTCTCCTTGACTCTGGCAGCAACTCTAGCTTGGCCAGACGATATCTTATTTTAGAATTAGAAAACAAATTTGCCATTAATATACCACTTACTAAAACACCGATCACTTTGAAGTCGATCACCGGGGACGTTTTTGATCAGATCTTTGAAGTCGATCACCGGGGACGTTTTTGATCAGATCGGGACAACGATTTTAAATATACACATAAAAAACGTAGTTGTACCCATAAATTTCATTATCATTGATGATTCACTTTGCGGTTTCAAAGCAGATTTTCTTTTGGGAACTAATTTTCTAGCTCAGCCTAATATCCGTTTTGAGGCACATAAAAATACTATAGCTGTTTTATCTGACACTGCATACATTTCAATGCCTCTCATTCCTATTTTTCCACAGCGGCAAAACGTTCCCAAACCTGAGGTACACCACAACACAGGTTTACCTCTCTATCCTAATGAATCTAGCTTTGTAAATGATTTATTAATTGATACTGATCACAATTAAAGGAACTTTCCTACTGACGCAATTGATTCTTTCTCTAAAACAACTTTATCTGTCAAGGCACTTTCTTTAGCGAACACCCCCCCCCCCTCCCGAAACTTAAATTTTAGCGTCCGAAAAGGCTTATCTTCATAACTTTCTCTTCATCGGTGGTGTTATGAGCTCGGTGAATAAGGGTCACGTTCCTTTGGATATTATAAATATGTCAGCAGCACCTCACACGCTGCAAACTAATACTATTTTAACAATAGCCAATCCTCTTTTCACTCTTGATTCCCCTTTTGAAACTTCGCATGTTATGTAGCTTCTCATCGTAAAGGATAACTCCGGGTCCCAACTTCGTAAAAACGTGAATAAACGAAATTATTTCAAAAGAGTCCTTCAAAACCGCAGGAAGAATGAGTGCGCAACACTTACTGATCCAAATCAACTGGAAAATTTATTGGACCTTTTCGCGAGTCCAATTTTTAATAATAGCTTTGAAGATGATGAGGTCCCTATTTGTCCCCTAACGAAGTTTAGTGTTACCTTGAAAGACGACGCGCCAACGGTATTATACCGCTCTCAATATAGACTCCCCCACCGCTACCTCAAGGAAATAGAGGAGTGGGTGGAGGATTCGCTGGACAAAGGGTATATTAGACCCATCTCCAGCCCCCATAGCGCCCCACTCTTAGTGATTCCAAAAAAAGGATCTCCAACCTCCCGCATTGTAGCAGACTATCGACTCCTAAATTCTCATACTGTCCTTTCACGCTTCCCCCTTCCGTGCATTTCCGACGTTTTAAGTTCTCTAGGTAACAGTTCCTTTTTCACAGCTCTGGATTTAAAATCGGGTTATACCGCCATTGAAATCGACGAGGAGACATAACCGCTCCTCGCTTTCAGAACAACAAGAGGTCAATATTGCCCCACAAGATTGAACTTTGGATTAGCTAATGCTCCCTCGTGTTTTGCGAATTTAATGGAGCTCGCTTTGCATCATCTATTAGGCGACGTCTGCAGAGTTTTTCTGGACGACGTTCTTATCATGGGAACATCTCTTTAAAATCACCTAGAAAACATGAAGAAAGTCTTCGATTCTTTTCGCAAAAACAAGCTTAAAATGAAACTTTCTAAATGTAAATTTCTGAGGACTTCTCTACTCTTTCTCGGTTTTAAAATCTCCAAAGATGGGATATCCCCGGATCCTCTCAAACTCAAGACTCTCACAGGGTTCAAACCGCCAACAAACGTCTCAGAAACGCGGTCTCTTATCGGTTTCCTATCTTATTTTTCGCATTTACTTCCCAATTACTCCCAGACTGTCAAGCCTATTATACAACTCATAAAAAAGAACAGCACTTTTTTCTGGGGTCCTGAGCAAAATGATGCTTTCGAGGCACTTAAAACCAAACTTTTATTGCAACCTCAATTGTGTTACCCAGATTATACCAAACCTTTTTTTAATAACACAGACGCTTCAAACATTGCTCTGGGAGCTGTTTTATTCCAGTTGGATGACAATAATAAGGAAAAACCCTTCTCCTTTATCTCTAGATCTCTTTCAAAGCGGAAACGAATTACCATACTTTGGAATTGGAAGCTTTAGCGATTGTTTTTGCATTGCGCAAATTCCGCAACACGATCTTCGGATACGACGTGACAATTATTACAGATAACCAGCCTCTGATTCACCTCATCAGACATAGGCAACTATCTGGGAGACTTGAAAGATGGAATCTCTTTATCCAACATTTCAATCCCACGATTGTTTATAAACAAGGTAAATTGAACATTATTCCTGATTATTTGAGTCGCAACCCACCCACCCTCTCCCATGCCTTTGTGCAAAATACACTTCTGCCAACCACTCGTTTCCATCTCACTAAAGAAAACTTCGTAAAAGAACAAAAAGCGTGTCCTAGATTAAAGGCTCTTAAAGGCTCTTCAGCAGCAAGACACTTCTGCAGATACGTTTCCCCACGTCCTCATTGACGACATTTTACATTATACCACGCAAAATGGTGCATTTTTGCTCCAGATCCCGGACTCCATGATACATTCCATTATCGAATTCAACCACGATTCTCTCCCAGCAGGACACTGTGGTATTGACAGAACTGTATATAGGATCAGGGAAAAATACATATTCCCAAAACTTATACACACCTAGTGTAAGGAGTATTGTAATACAGCACCTCCTGCCAAGAGATAAAGGGGAAAAACTAAAAACTTTCACAATTAAAACGGACGTACCCCATCCCCTACGAGCCGTTCTCGAAGATTCATCTCGATGTCCTTGGCCCTTTGCCAACCTGCAAGGAGACTAAGGCCAGATATATATTAGTGATGAAGGACAGTCTCACGAGATACGTGGAACTTGTCCCTCTCATTCAGCACACCGCAAAGGACATTGCTCAGGCACTTCTGGAAAGGATCATATGCCGTCATAGCTGTCCACAAATTATTCTGAGTGATCGCGCACCAGAGATGACTTCTCAGTTCTTAAAAGAAATTTGTAAACAGTGGAAAATTAAAGCTGTTAACATCGTTGTTAGACATCCTTCTTGCAACAGTTTGGCAGAGAGAGCCATGTTGCAGATTGCAAACCACCTACGTCATTATGTAAATTCCAACCATAATGACTGGGGCAAACTCATACCTTTTACTCAAATCGCTATAAATTCCACTTATAATTCTTCTATAGGTTGTACTCCGCATTTTCTTTTGTATACTTACAACAAAAGACTTCCTTGGGACCTCCCCAATTATATTTCTCCTTTTACTAAAGGTTCCGAACCATCTAAACCTATTCACGAATACGTCAAGGATCTTGCAGAAAGAGCGAATCTCATTCGAGACCAGGCTCGTGAACATCTTCAGCAGGAAACAAATACACAAATGCATAAGCAACATAAGAAGGCATCTTCAACACCAATTAGGGTTGGTGATTATGTTTTTGTGCTTGACGTAAAGAAACCCGGCCAATCGCCGAAACTTTTTTGCAAATGGTCCGGCCCCTTTCAAGTTCAGCGATTGGTACATTTCAATAAATTACTTTTGCAGTGTTTACAAACATCTAAAACATTCATCGTCCATAGGGACAATATTAAGATCACAAAACTTAGAGCTGAAAATGTACCTATCTCCTCCGCAAACCCCAAAGTCGATCTTCTACCAACTGAAAGACCCCCTTCTCAAAACCCACTTCCTAATACCACCCAAACAGGTCAACCTACCCCACCTCCCCCTCCCACTGCTATCCCTCACAATATTTATTTCCAAGACAGCTCCACCTTCATTG
>JABUQX010018086.1:0-12500 GCA_015478945.1 Trachelipus rathkii
GCCCTTGTATAGCTTAAGTAAGCTGAGAAGAGTAAAAAAAGTCTCGCAGTCTAAACAGAATCCCAGTTTCTTTGAGGCCCGCCCTAGCAACCGTTGTGAGGTTCCAACTTTTTTAGTTAAAGGCCAAGGATGTTATATTGTCAACAGAAGACGAAAGAAAACCAAAGAAATAGAAGTTAGAAGGTATTTTAGAGAGGAGATTGTAGAAGTTGGTTTTTAAAGAATGAATTCAAAGGTGAGACGAGCCGCATTCTATCTAGCACGAGAATAGAATCGAAAGATAAGACGAGAGGCAATTCTAGAAGTAAAGAGGGATGCATAATTGAAATGAGTTGAAGAATGAAGGTCGATTTATGCATGTAGGAAATAGAGTAATGGCATGAGAAGATATATGAAAAGTAAGATAAGTAAGGAAAAGACCGAACCTCTGCGAACACCACTATTGACAGAAATAAGAAGAAGACGCATCAACCATAGTCGATGTTTAGCGACTTTGAAGAAAGCTAGACATAGAAGCAAAGAGAAAGGGAATGAGGAGATGGAGAGCAATGATCCGGCCATACCCGTAAATTGTTGATATGTCAACGCCACACGCAAGTCTGCCAGTAGTTCCTAAAAGCTAAAATATAATCGGTTTAATAGAAAGTTATATCGCCATAACCTTTGAACACCAAAAGCGTACTAGCGATCGGAAAGAGAATGAGATTCCACATGGTCTAAGAAGTGAGAGTTGAGAAGTGTTTCAAAGTCTAGATAGAATACAATGAGGCTATGCGATATTAGAAGGATCAATCGGCTTACTTTTTCGGAATAGGTTGGACATGTGCGTGCTTACAACTCTGAGGGAAAGTGCTAGTATTAACGGCGTAGAGAATATTAGTTGAACGAGGTGGTGTAGCACGTAGCACATTCCTCAAAACTGGTTTTTCCACCCTTTGTTAAACTACTAACGATAATACGAGTAAATATAAACATTTTGAGCCATTGAGAGAGCGTTAGGAATTTTGGAAGAAAAAAGTTATCTCTATCGAAATCGAAATATAATACAATTAAATCTGATAAGAAAATATTATAAACTCGTAAATAAGTAAGGTAAGCGAGTACGGAAAATTTTTACTCGTAAGAGTCCCGTTTACTTATATTTTCGAAATTTAACGAAAGCGTTAAAGTTAACGAAAAAGTTAACGTTAATTAACGGATAACGCTTTAACGCGTTAATGCTAACCTTTTTAATATACATATATCTAGTA
Source organism: Trachelipus rathkii (assembly GCA_015478945.1). NCBI lineage: Eukaryota > Metazoa > Arthropoda > Malacostraca > Isopoda > Trachelipodidae > Trachelipus > Trachelipus rathkii. Next base: position 1,251 of record JABUQX010018086.1, read on the forward strand.
TATATGATATATATATATATATATATATATATATTAAGTATAAAAATAATATTAAATTAATTAATAAAATATAATAATATAATATATATATATATATATTATAATAAATATATTATTATATAATATATATATATATATATATATATATAATATATATATATATATATATATATGTATATATATATATATATAGTACTATATAATATATATATATATTAATATATATATATATAAGATAATATAATATATATGATATATAATATTAGTGATGGAAGATTAATCGAATCGGCATCCAACAATCGAGAATCGCCAGTTTTTTCAGAATCGGAATCGAATCGTCAAAATTGTACCGATCTTTGACCGATTCTTTGGTATACAATCTGAAAATAATTTTAATTCGATCTTTTATGATATTCAAAGACATTATTCGAAGTCTGCGCTATTGATTTTAATTGCAGCTCTTCCTTAATCTATTAATTAAAGAAAACTGGATGAAGCGGCGCATCTTACCTAGCCCCTAAGATATATGTTTATGATTTCCCAGACAGTCATGGAGGAAACATTAGCAATGTTTGCCTAGTCAATAGTTATGTAAATGTTTGTCACTTCAGCCACATAATTACAAAAAATATTTGCCTGTCTGGCTGTAAAAATGGAGCTATGAATATAAATGCTATCCTCGATTTCACCTTCACGTATCTTCATACCAGCATCTAATAAAGTTATTGCTCAACAACGTTATGGAGAATTCAATATCCTGCTAATAAAATTCATGTTATACTAAGGGATTACGCACCTAATATGCTGCAGGATCAAGGAATTCCTGTTTGCTTTTTACACTTTTTGAAACTAGTTCTCAATGATGCCATATTTGAACAAAGAGACTTGAAAAAAATATATCCATATGCAAACATCGTAGGTCATTTTAGTCACTCGCCTCAAGCTATTGCAAGTATGAAGAATATCAAACGATTTAATTTACCACAGCACAGAATTATTCAGGATGTACAAACCAGATGTTGGCAGTATGCATATGCTTCAAAAATTTTTTAACAAAAAAACGCTCTCATTCATATTTCAGTGATCATTCAAAACCTCCATGCTTAGAAACAACGGAAGTTCTTGAAAAATGCTAAAAATTACTAAAAATGTTTGTTGATTGGACAAATTATTGAGCCACAAGAATCATGGCATTGCATGATCCAAAGAGAACTGATTTGCATGTTTTGAAAAGAGTAAAAAAAAGGACTTTTGAGGCTTGGGTCCACGCATGGAAAAATTCAGTGAAAAATAGATTCAGCATTTATTTACTGATAAGAATCTAGTTGCTTTGCTACCTATCTGATCCATGATATAAACAATAAATTGGAAGACATTCTTAAGCATGATGGCGAAGATATATTGTTGATAAAGAAAGGAAAACATTTCCACGACTTAAATAATCTTCAGATCCTTCCATTTATCAACAGAATAGGCGAAAAAGGTGATACTGAAGCTAATAGTTTAACTCGTGAAACACTTTTTCGAATTTAAAGAGAAAAAGACTTCAAAAGTTTCAATGATCATTCCTAAGCAGAAAGACACATATATTGAAAAAATTAAAGAATGTTTTAAAAGTAGAAATCAGATATAAAAAATATGAAACTACTTAAGATTCAAAAGTCCTTACAATAAAGTACTTTCAGCATTTGGGTTCTTGCCTAAAAATATTAGCTCTCCCCCTTGCCGTGGAAAGTGACAAGACTCTTCAAATTGGAGGATCAATTATCTCACTAAAAAAAATGGAATGCACTCGAAACGGAGAAAATGTTAATGCTTTTTGCACTACAAATTTAAGAGTCATCTTGTACACAATAATAATGATAATTATTCAAGATCTTACTTTCATAAAAGAAAGAAGATTTTAAGACAGAAATGAACAAAATTATTCGTTTACAGCAAGATTATAAATATTGCTATTATTTTTTCAGGGTTAAATAAATAAAAGGTATTAACTAATTATTCTTTAGCAAAGAAAAAATATAAGAGAATTCTATAAATTAATTTATAAGGTTTATAATATCTAAAATTAGTTGATTTAAACAAATTAGGTAATATATACTAGATCTATATATATATATAATAATATTATAATAGTAATATATATATATACTATATATACATATATAATTATATATATATAATTAATATATAGTATATCATACAGGCTTGGGTCCAAGTACATTTTTTCAAGTACAATACAATACAAGTACAATGCAAAAGTACAAGTACATTGTATCAAGTACAAGTACAAGTACAATACTTGTAAGAGAAATGCCTATATATATATATATATATATACTTATAATAATATATTACTATATATATATAATATATATAATATATTATAATATAATATATAATATATATATATTATATTATATATATATATATATATATTTTATATTATAATATAATATATATATATATAATATATAATATATATATTATATATATATATAAAAATATAGTATATAATAATATATATAATATATTTAATATATATATATAATTTATATAACATATATTATATATCCAGAATGATGATTAACATCATCATTAACCACCAGCAATTCACCCATCTTTTCCCAAGACGGAGTAAGTGCGTAACATGCGCGGAAAACAGAAAATATTGTAGAAAATGTGAAGCAATATCGAAAGAAAGCCCCGCCCTTATCGCCTCCTTTTATACAAATAGTAAGACTCGTCGCATCATAAAAATGCATCCTAGAGCCTCACTACCCGCGATGAGCTTCGCTATGACATCTCGTCAATGTGGGGTTCAATCCTTGGCCAGTTGGCAACAACCATACTCCTCACAAAACCCGCCTTACTCTGTAATGCACTTCTTCTCGCCTCTCAAACTCACATTCTCTTCTCCAGGCATTCATTTTCTGACTCAATTCACTTTTTCTTCGTCTCCCATCCGTGTCGATTCCAACATACTCACCATATACATCCGTTTATCCGACGACTATCAATCCATCTTCAATGACAACCATCTGACATAGACTTCATTATCCTCATTTAACCCAAATCTCAACACAAACAAACCGATAATACGTTCATTCTCATTTTATCATTCTTTTCACGCCTAACACGCCACTAAGATTGTCCATCTGAACACTTGTACTTTAGATCTATGACCTCTATTCCAAACCATAGTTCCACTACTATACATTAACACGGTAACAACAACCCTCAGTAAGACCTAGCGCAACTCAAGACTACTCCTTTACATCTCACCAACATTAATGCACCAGCCACTTGGGCAATTCACAAACTTTCTAACTACACTCTGCATCATCCGCTCCCTTTTCTTCAACATCATCTAAATATTCTAAATTCAACAAATTTTTCCAGCTGCTTCACCAACACTCCTCACATAACTTTCACCCGAAGCTTGTCCCATCTACAACCATAACCTTACTCTATCTACGTTTACTTTCAACCCCTTCCTTTACACACTCTACAAAAAACTCTCACAGTAATCTCAAATACTTCAGATTCACAAAACAATCATCCTCATAATATATATGTAGAAACCCTCCACTCCTTCCATTTCCATAATTCTAACACCAATCCTCTGTCACCCTACCCCTAATTCTTTCATAACATCATCCATATACACGATTGGATGCCAAGAGAGACATCACATCCCGTCCTCACTCCGCTATTAATATAACAATCACTTTCATTTATTCTTACACACGCTCACTATCGTCATACATACTATTGAGTCCATTCAGAATCTTACCACCAACACCATATCATTAACACCGGCCATAGAGCTTCCCTAATTAATCCTATATACAGGCTGTTGAAATCATTAAATCCTAAATACAATATTCTTCCTCCCCACTATCCCAAACATTGCTTCAAATGTACAACAATTTTAAAATTCCCCCACACCAAACAATCCTCTTACCACTTCTAATGCAGCTTGTTTGTCTCAAATCAATTCTTCATCATTGACGTACTCTTTCGACCTAAATACCAGCATATATCTTCCCTAAACACTCAATAAACTAATACCCTATAATTACTTACAGTCCCTATCCCCCTTACCTTACTAATAAAGTAACTAATATTTCCTCCTCCAATCCCTTGAACTATACCCCCATAAACGCTTTTGTTATAAACTTTCAAAATCAATACAATCACCATCTGCTATATATACTACTATAATATATACATATATATATAATATATATATTATATATAATAATATTATATGTGTATATATATATTTAATTATAAACTATATATATTAATATATAATATATATACGTATATCAATGGCCTTGTGCTGTAACTGAAGGAGTTTAGAGGATGGTAAGAGATTTGGCAGCGTGTTAAAAGGATGTGTGAAGTAAACGTGATACAGAGTAAGGTAGGTGGAGGAGGAATCCTCCGGTGAATTATGCTAGAGGAGCAGCTGGACAAGTGACTGAGTTATACTATTAGGATATATATGTGAATCGAAAGGAACGGATATGCAAGTGTATTAGGAAAGTTGTGAATTGAAGGAAGGTGGCTGGGAATTAAATCCTTGGTGATGTAAAGAGACTAAGTCCTAGATGCGCCTGTCTTAGTTAGGTTGTTGTTACCCGGTTAATGTAGGTTAAATGTTATTATGTCCCTAGTTAAGTAGAATCAAAGTAAATATGTTTAGGAATATTTGGAACTTTAGTTGGAGAAGAATAGATCAAATGAGAATAACGTATACAGAGTTGTATGTGTGAAGAAAAGGGATTAAATGAGAGAATAAATGAAAATACGTTGAAAATGGTTTGGTCATGTGAAAGGATGGCGAGACCAGGTGGTAAGCGATTTTAGTCGTCAGTGCTGTTGGGGAATCGAGCTGGCTGGGAGACGAAAAAAAGCGGATGAATCTGCAAAGATGTCTAGAGGAGGACTTGTGAGTTTGGCAGGGTCGAGAAGAAGATCACAATAGGAGTGATGGCAGTGTTTTTGCGAAGGTTATGTTTGGACCACAGACCAAGGAGAACCCTACATTGCGAGATCCCATAGTGAGGTCCGCGCACGTGAATTTGAGATTGAAATTTCTGACCTGCGCGGTTCTCACTAATAGATAAGGATAAAGCTGATCTCTTTTCGACTGGTCATATCTTCTACATTTTCTGTTCCGCTGCATGTTACGCACTTACCCCCAGTCTGGGAATAAAAGATGTGATGATAGAGAGATGATGATGATAGATATAATTATATAATATAAGTATATATATATATATAATATGATATATATAATATATAATATATTTATAACATATATATATATTATATATAATATTATATATATAATATATAATATATATATATATATATATATATATATAATATAATACTAATATAATATATATCTTTATATTCATAAATGGGAAATATGTTGGAATACATATAGAAGAAATAATAATATAAATACGTAGGAAAAATGCTAAAAAGAAAGAAAAAAATATGCAAGTTAAAAATGCAAAAGTACTTGCAAGTACCAAGCACAAGTAACAAGTACAAAAGGCTCAAGTACAATTACAAGTACAAGTACACTGGTTTTGGAAACTGCAAGTACAAGTACAAGTAAAAGTATCCAAAAACAATGTATAATACAAGTACAAGTACAGTAATTGTATTGAACAAGCCTGATATATAATAGTATAGTATATATTATAATATATATATATATTATATATAATATAATATATATATATAGAGGTATATATATAATATATTATATATTTAACATATATATAAATATACAAGATTGGAAATCGGGAATCGATCGCAACTTTATCTGTATCCGTACGGAATCGGCATCGCGAAATTTGGAGCGTCATCAACTAATTATATATATATCATATATTATATATATAATATAATATAATTATATTATAATATATATATATATAATATATATATATTCTATTATATATATATATCTATATACATTAATATATATTAATATATAAATATATATATATATATAATAATATAAATATATAAATATATATATATATATATATCATATATTATTATAATATATACTATATTATATATATATATATAACATATAGATATATATATAAAGACTATATAATATATATATATATACATATATAATTATATATTATACTATATTATAATAAATATATTATATATATATTATATTATATTATATATATATATATATATATATATAGATAGTATTATATTTGTGTTTGTCTTAGTTGTCTGCAATGTAATGAAGCAATGGACAGAGCAAAGGTCCTAAGAAGGCGGATAAGTAAGCAATCTCCAACAGACTTTATACAAATCCCCACATCAACCAGAAACAAAGAGAGATGCAAAGACCCCAATGTCAAAAAGAATATAAAAATACTTTTAATGTGGTAACAATTAGCCTATAAAATAATAATGCGTCCAAATACCTAAATATTGATATTTTATAAAGCGACATTAACGAGGCTATTTGTAAACTGTAATAAACTGAATGCAGATTAGCCTCATAAATAATATGCGGATAAATATCTAAATATTTATTAGCATACTTTATGAAGCGACAGAAAATAATGGGATATTATATTAAATGAAAATAATAAATTTCTGCAGTGGCAAGATCAGCTGGTTCCAATCTTTTTTAGTGGCGCACCCACAAGAGTAATAAATAGATCCTGCACCCCTATCCTTTCACATATTTAGATATATAATATATATTCATATAAATATATATAATATATATATATATATATATAATAACGTATATATAATATATATATATATATATATAATTATAATATATATATAATATATATATATATATATATAACTATATAGCATAATATATATTAATATATAATTATAAATAATATATTATAATATATCTATATATAATTATAATATATATATAATATATAAAATTATATATATAAATAAATATAAATATATATATATAATATTATATATATATATATATAATATATATATATATATATATATATAGATAATATAATATATAATAATATTATATATATATATATATATAATATAGATAATATATATTTTATATATAACTAGATATATATTTATATATCATATATATAATATATATAAATTCTAAATATTTTATTATTTTAAATTATGAAAGTAAAACATATGTATATATTTATTATAAATATTGTATATATATAATTTATAAAAAAATTGTATAATATAAATATACATTTTTTTATATAGTACATCTTGTTTCTATTAGAAATATAAATTAATATATATATATATATATATATATTTATATATTATATTATATAATATCATATATAATATATATATAATATTATATATAATATATCTATAATAATATATATATATATATATATAGTATATATATATAATATGATATAATATACATCATATAATATAATATAAATATATATATTAATATATATATATATATATATATAATATATATATAATATATATATATAATATAGTATATAGTATTATATTACAAGAAAAGCAAAGACTTCAAGCTAAAAACTGCTGCTGCCATGCTTTTATACGTAATAGAAACTTGTCGTATATATATATATATTATATATAGTAATATATATACTATATATAGATATATATATAATAATATATATATATAATATAATAATATTATATATAATATAGTCTATATGAGAGCGTAAACATAAGGGCGGCCGTTATAGATGTTCTGCTTTTTACGTCGGCAGCACAGTATGTTTAGCTGGCCTGACATTAAATACTATGAGAATGAATCTTACGTAGCGATACCATAGAAATTCACTCTTACAAAGAGGGAACGAAAATTTCCAATTAATTTAATTATTAAACCGTTTATTATAATATAGTTTTTTTTTGTTTTTTTTTATAAATAGTATATGTATTTTCACTTTCATATAAAATTTAATAATTAATTAAAGTTTAGATTTTTTATTAAAAAGACTCAAATATGGGTAGGAGCTACCTACCTACCTACCCTATGTATACGCCTGATTAATGAAAATATAAGCATATAATATAAATATATATATAGATATATATATAATATATATATATATATATATATATATATATATTAATATATACTAATAAATATATTAAATATATATTCTAATATATTTAAATATATTATATATATAATATTATATATTTATATATATATATATATATATAGATATATAATAATATATTATATATACTATAATATAATATATACTATATATATATATTATAATAATGTATAGTATATACCTTATTTTTATAGTATAATTATTATATAATAATATAAATATATATATATTATTATAGTATACTAATACTAATAATAAATATATAGTTATAATTATATATTATATATACTACTATAATAATAATCAGTGCGGCCTTTGGTATGCAGAGTAGGCACGCCTACTTGCCTAGTGAGCCATAAATATAAAAGTCACATATATAATATATAAATATAGTATATATAATATATATATATATATATAATAGATATATATATATATATATACTTATATTATATATATATATAGTAATACTAAGAAATTTCGTTCGAGGCTACTTAAGATGCGTCACAATTCTATTCGACATCCTTTTTCAATAGTACGCGATCGGTGCATTGGTTACTTCTCGAAGTCAACCAATAAAGTTCATATTCTCTTGAGCATAGCAACTGTGATTGCCTGACAGTCGCTAGCAGTCATTTTTTAAATAATCCCATTTAAATTGCATTAGCAAGATAAGCATGTGTCTCTTTAAGACATAATTATAATTAATTAACTAATTTAATTCATTTTATGCTAACTTGATGATCTCTCTATCCGAATATTTAATTCTAATTTCCTTAAAAAATAATGATCAAAAGCAGAGTCTACAGAAACGCGTTGAGATCACAGACTCTTTCCGCAATTTGGTAAGCATCCTCTGCAGACCAGCAAGTAGCTCCGTTTTCTATATATTAATAATGTGAAGTGTTTTGTGAAGTTTTAGTTTAATAATACGATTTTCATAATATTTATTATAATAAGTATGACTGATTTTGTGTTTGTAAAAAATTGAGCGTTATTTTATAAAATACTGATATGTAGAATCGTATCGATGTTAAGTTCATAAAAATTACTAAATCTCTTTCGAGTGTTTGTAAGCCTTGAAATTCAAATGTTAGAATAAGTGCAATACTCTTAATTGTCCTAACAATATTATACCTATATATATATATATAACTATATAATATAATATATATTATATAATATAATATTATATATAAAATATAATTTTCATGTAATACTATTATGGAGACATTGAAAGTATTTGTAAATTTTATCTATCTATTTAGTTAAAATAGTAATAATATTTATATATAACTATATATATATATATATTATTAAGTATATATATATTGTTTTGGTCTACTCAAGACTTTTGACCACGAGCGCACTGAATACCATATTTATATATATATATATATATATATATTTATATATATATATATATATATATATATATATATATAGTATATATATATAATATTCTATATATATATAGTAATTTAAATAATATATTATCTATAACATTATATATAATATATAGTATATTATATATATATATAATTTATCAAAATACATATATATATATATTATATATATATAATTAATATAATAATATATTAATATATATTATATATATATAAGACTATATATATAATATATATATATATTATAACCACACATCAGTGCCAAGTGTAGGAATTGATCTTCGGTTGTTGCAAGCACGTGAATTTGAAAATATAAAATTTTTGAATTACAAAATATGAAATTGCGAGAAAAATTAGCAGAATGCTTAACACCTGTTTTACATTCTCAAAAATTTTAAAATTTTTCACAATTTCAGTACAGTTTTATTGATGCAATTGATTTTCTCTAAAAAAATCTCCACAAACTTCGTTTGTTATCGTGTATTTCTTAATTCTTGTCTCTCTTTCTCTCTTATCATGCTGACGATGTCCAGAAATCCACGAATCAACATATATTTGATGGATTAAATTGTCGAAGGGGTGGGCCATTAATCCTCAAGAACAGACCCGAAGCTGTGGAAATATTCATTGACATTCTTAAGAGACACAATGAGAATTCATTTTGAGAAACCTCTCTCACCTTTCCACTTGAAGAAATCGCATATAATTGATTCAATTTCCAAGATTTCAATGCATTTTCATGTGGAAAACTGTATTAAGCCTAATCCATGGACTATTCTCGAAGCCTAGCAACCAAAATGCCTTCCCTGAAGATTGAATCTCTCAAAGTCAGTCTCTTCAATTTCATTTTACTAATAGATTTATTGGGACACCATCCAACCAATTTTCTTTTCTTATCTGTAATTTTACCAGTCTTGCAGGTCAAGATCTTTTCGTTCAGATCTTTTTAATAGACTTTTATGTTCCCATAAAATTGTTTTGGATCCAAGGGTTTTCCGGCATTCCTACCTTCTTTTTGGTGGAGAGGAACATTGAAGAAAGGTCCTTAGTTGTCCTCGGCGCTTTGTTTGAGCCATGGGTATAAGTTCCTGTAACTTATTTCCTGTTTTCAAACAAAGTAACTGTGATGTTTAATTTCTCGTTGACAAAACTTAAACCAACATTACCTTTGCTGCAAAAGCTTCGCTCAACTCGAGAAAGCTCCTCAATGCATCGCCATTAAAACCCAAATCAGGAAGAAGTTAATCGTATTGTGTAAATAGATGATGCCATGGTTTTTTGTGCCCGTTGTGCAAGAACAAAACATAGTCCTGACTTCAAGAATAATAGTTAGTCGAGCTACAATCTCTGATCACAGAGACCGTGTTGTGTGCCTAGCGTCAAAAATCATAACAATAGATCTTTGACGTCATGGCAAATTCCCAGTTATTAGGTGCAAATTCCAACTAAGCTCATGTGTATTTAATATTAAATTTAAATTTTATTAGTAATTCAAATTCAAACATACAAAAAAATAAAACAAATTTTCATATTCAATATGGCCACTGAATAAGAAGATATATATATATATATATATATATATATATATATATATATATATATGATATAGTATATATATATATATATATATATATACTATATATATAAAATAATATAAAAAACATATAATCATATAAGTATAAAATCAATAT
>JABUQX010018086.1:15000-17500 GCA_015478945.1 Trachelipus rathkii
TGACAGAAATCTGATGCATTCATCGACTCGTCGCGATGTTGTTTGATAGAATATGCACAGTTTCTTCGCTGAACATGATACTATGGGGCATAATCAGATTCTCCACAATGATGTGGCATTTCTGTTGTTCGGTAACTTTATATGCAACATAGTAGGATGCTTCGGCCGCAGCTTGAAGCTTTTGGTTGATTCCAGATAACTGAACTGGAAATTCTTCAGTGCTACAGTCCGGCGCCGAAAATAAGCCTGATCCTCTATTTGAAGATTCTGCAGGTGTGCTGAGAGTTTTGATGGCTTTATTCTTTCATTTGTCAACACTTTGCGATATACCACAAATTGTGGCCATCCTCTCCACACAAGGAAAATTCACAATCCACGACAAAAGGCCCGTCAGAAGTGCTTTTTGGACATTTTATTGTTTAATCTGCATAAAAAGAAGAAAAAACTGCATAAAATATAGTGGATAAATGTTAACAATACTGCCTGGGCTGTTGATGCTCACAGAGAAACTGAGACTGAGAGTGTAAAATAGATGCAGACTCAAGCAGTGAGTGACGTCGATGAGTCATCAGGGTCGCCACACACTTTTCTTCTTTTTATTTTTTTTTCAAACTTTTTCTCTTGTCCCCTCACACCCTTCCATTACCACCGTAAAATTAATAAATTACCCCCTGGAGGTAATTTATTTATTTATATAGGCAAGTTGAGAATGTATTTTCTTCTTAGGGTAGAGTCTCTGAAAAAGTTTGTCTTTTATTGTGACAATAGTATTTCCAATTTCCGGAACAATGTTTAGGTCATTAATGACCAAATTAAGCCGATGACTTACACAGTGAAAATATAATAGTTTTTTATATATTTCCCGCAGTTTCTTTTGAACTCCATGTTCTTTTCCAGCCATTGTTGCGCAGCCGTTGCACCCCTGACCAAAGCATAGACACGGACCCAAAACTTCTTTTTCTAAAAACAAATCGATCGTTTTGGAAATGGTTTTACCATCCATCCCTTCAAGAACCTCAAACCAGAAATTCTTCTCGAACAGTCATTTTTTCAAGAACGAAAAACCTTAATCCCATTGATAATTGTTCATTGCCTGACTAATCATGTAGTTTCATCAACCAATATGGAATAGTCACCAAATTTTTTTGCATTCGCGACAATCATGATTTTTTATGATAATTCCACACAAATTGATAAGTTCATTTTGAATCATCGGAGACGTCCAGACGACATTCTTCTGTCCTTGAATATGTTCTTTCAATTCCAAATGATCACTTTCTATTCGAAGTTTAATCAGGTCTTCAAAAATTCCCTCATGCAGGCCTATACCTCTTAATGGCCGATGCATTGCAGGAGCTTTCTGAGTTGAGCGAAGCTTTGCAGCAACGTAATGTTGGTTTAAGTTTTGCCAACGAGACATTAAACATCACAGTTGCTTTGTTTGAAGACAGGAAATAAGTTGCAGGAACTCATTACTCCATGGCTCAACAAGCTGTAGACAACTTAGACTTTCTTCAATGTTCCTCACCACCAAAAAGAAGATAGGAATGCAAGAAAACCCTTGGATCCAAAACAATTTTATGGAGAACTTAAAAAGTCTATTGAAAAAAGACTCTTGAATGAAAAAGATCTTGACCTTGCCGAATTGGTAAAAATTACAGATAAGAAAAATTGGCAGGATAGTGTCCCAATAACATATGGGGAAAATGAAATGAAGAGACTGGCTTTGAGATTCAAACTTCAGGAAAGGCATTTGGTTGCAGGCTTCCGAGAATATGTCCATTTTAGAGTTTTCTCCAAGTAACATGCCCAATTGAAACTTGAAATTGAATCAATAGCCATTTCTTCAAGTGAATGTGAGAGAGGTTTCTCACAAATGAATCTCATTGTGTCTCCTTTAAGAATGTCAATGAATATTTCCACAGCTTCGGGACTGTTATTCTTGAGGATTAATAGCCCACCCCTTCGACAATTTAATCCATCAATATATGTTGGCTCGTGGCTCATTTCTGGAAATCGTTCAGCACTAGATAAACAGAGTAAAGAGAGACCAAGAAATAAGAAATACGACGATAACATAACGAAGTTGTGGAAGATTTTTTAGAAAAATCAATTGCATCAATAAAACTGTGCTGAAACTATAAAATATTTAAATGTTTTTGAGAAGTAAAACATGGTGTTAATCATATTTGTGTGATTTTTTCTTGGACCTACACAAGCTTTGAAACTAGTTACACACACACTTTAAAGACTTACACAAGCTTTGAAATTAATTTCAAATGTAATTTAAGGACTTACACTAGTTTGAAATTAGTTGCACACACATTAAAAAAGTATTTATACAAACTTTTAAATTAGTTGCAGACATATTTTAAGAATTTACACTATAATATATATTTTATATATATATATATATATATATATATTATTAATATATTATATATTATATATATAATAATATATTATATATAATAATATATAATAATATACTATAATATAT
>JABUQX010018086.1:30000-40669 GCA_015478945.1 Trachelipus rathkii
CCGCGCAACTTACGAGTGAGCAATAGAGCTCCAGTGAGGATATGCGGTAATGGGATCATTTATGTACGGTATATTGCGTATGTTAACTCCTGCATTCAAGCTATTAATATATATTATATGATATAATAAATATATCTATATATATATAGATAATATATATAATATTATACTATATAAATATATTAATATTAATATATATATATATACTAATATAGTATAATATATATATATTATATATATATTAATATATATAATATATTAATATATAAATAATATATATTAATAATTATTATGACATATACCTATGTCATGTAAGTATTTGACATACCTATATATAAGAATTTAATTATATAGCTACCAAATTATAATTGTTTCTAGTAGTATACGTTTTTGCTCTATTATTATATATTTGTTTCATAATTCTCTCGTATCATGTTATATAAGAAAAGATTCCAATATGTTTTTCCTGCTATCGGTAACATTCAAACATTATGACCGCTTCAGACATACGGACCCAGTCTTCGGTCCAATATAATGTCTATTGAAGAGTTAGGTTTTTGTCTATCTCATCATGTAATTTTTTATTAAATATATTTAAAGTTTAAAATAGCTCATTTATTCTAATTTTTCATAAAGGGTAGGCTTTACACAATTAATTAAATGTAATCACTAGATATTGATTCATTAGATCCAAAAGATTACGCAAGTATAATAAATTTTAATTGTGTTTTTCTACTATTCATATGCTCTAGTATACTAACTGTTATTAAGTTGACTAAATCAAGTAAGTTATACCACTCATTAAAATTTGAAAAGACTTGCTCACATGTGAAGACACAATCCTTAAAATTTGTTTCTATGGCAATTTTCAAAATCATATCTTGGATATTAATCCTTATTTTTAAAATTTAAAAGTTACAGATAAAGAAGCACCGAATCGACATAAAAACTATATCAACAATAATAGAATTATTAGATATAAACTTAACTTATATTCTCGAAACAAAACTATTTATCATTTTTGTATGTATATGTTGTTCAAATGATACGATGTATCGGATGTAATCGCGATACAATACCGGAGAGCACAGTAGCTAAAAGTAGCGGGGAAGTCACCGGTATCGCCCAAACGTTTTTCAAAAGTACGAGTATCCGGGGTTATCGCACGCAAAGAGAAAATATGGTTACAAGTCGGAGGGTACCCGCGTATCGCCCCGAAAGACAATTGGTGCTTACTGTACTCTACGTTGAGAAGACACGGAACTATATTAAAGGCAGTTAGTAACAAATCAGAAGGTATATGAGTAGATACTATTATAATAAAAATGAAAGGAGATGGAAAAGGTAGAATAAGTTAATAAATTACTTATAAATGAAATCAATTTATTAATTTTTATGATAAAACACGTATATGAGTATCATATAAATACATAGATATTTCATAATAGTAAGGATATAAATCAGCAGGTGAAGTCCACTACTACACTAAAATAAGATGTAAAGTACAAATTATATATATAGGTGGCAAAATAACAGACATAAATTATTTATTAAGATAAATAAATAAAAAGATTTTATTTTGAAATAATATATATATATTTTACCGTAATGATAATTAATAAAAGAAAAAAAGAAATATCAATAAATTAATATTTTATTTGGAAGTATATAAATAATATTAATATAATACGTTAATGATAAAGGCCCTAGAACGGTTATATAAGAATCTCGACACATAAGTATTATATATTTAATATTATATATAAATATATGGTAGTATATATTATTATATTATTAAATATATATATATTTGCAAAACCATATATATATATATTATAATAGGTAATATAATTATACTTATAATGTGACAATATGCTATTTCAATCATATAAATGAATTATTTATACAACAACTAGATAAAAAAATTTAAAAATTAACAACAAAACAATCAAACAACAATCTAATTTACATGTAAAGAACAACAATAAGTAAATGTTTACAACACTAAAATAATCAGATTGGAGTATTAAAATATGCTTTTATTAAAAAATACATCATTAATAGAAGTTTACTTAATTCGAGACTTTAACTCAGTCTCCTTCTCAGACTCTTTCTTCGAAATCGAGTAATAACTTCTTATAAATTTTATTTTAAATAAATTTTAACTTCCCCTTTTATCTATTCGTTGATTAATAATACTTTGTTATCTTTATATATAATAATATATATATAGTTATAATATATATATATATTTTTTTTATAATATAATATATATATATTATAGTTTTTGTTAGTTTATATTTTTGTTATATATTTATTATAAATAATTCTGTCTTGATATACTAATCGTTCAAGTATAATATGAGTTATACATCGTAGGTCAAAATTCTTGTAGTATCGACCAAATCAAGTATACAATACCGTTATATATATTAATAAATATTATTAATATTAATTAATATATATATATATATATATATAATATATAATTAATATATATATATTAAATAATATTAATTTATATATCATATATTATATAATTATTATATATAATATTATTATATATATAATATATAATAATTATATATATAATCTAAGAAGATATTCATATATATAATTAATTATTAATATATATTATAATATATTATAATTAATATAATATATATATAATATTATACTATATATATATTTATATTAGTTATTATATATTCAGGGGCGTATATATACATAATAGGGATATGTAGGTAGGTAGCTCCTACCCAATATTTCTGAGTCTTTTAAATAAAATAAATTAAAATTATGTGATATAACTTTAACTTAACGATAAATAAATTAAACAAAAGTAAATAATAATAATGGAATAAAAAGAACTATTATAAAAAAAATTTTAATAAAAAAAAAACAATATTTTAATAACTAATTAATAATTAATATTAATAATTTAAATTATGAACTTTCGCTCATACCCTATTCCTAAGAGTGAATTTCTTTGTTATCGGCGTACGTAAGAATTATAATCTTTCTCCCTATTATACTAGATATATATATAATGGTAGGCCAGCATAAAAGCAACCCTTTTGCAGAAACGTATAAAAAGAAAAAACATCGTTAACATACTATATATATTATATAATATATATATATCTAATATATATAATAACTATACTAATATATATATATATATAATATATATATAATTATATTTTATATTATATATATTATTAATTATAATAATTACATTATAAATAAATATATATATATTAATATATATATATATATATATATATTTATATATATATATATAACTAAATTTCTATATATATAAACCATCTTCCTCCTCATCATTATCTAGAGCCACTATAATATACACTTCGTCCTCTATAGCTAATTTTAATATATATATATATATAATATATTATATTAATATATATATATATAATATACATTCTATATAATAATATATATATATTTAATAATATATTATAATATATTAATATATTAATATATATATATATATATATAATTATAATATATTATATTAGTAATAATATATTATATTAAATATATATATTAATAATATATTATATATTATATATATATATATTATATATATTTAAATATATATATTAATAATTATATATTAATATTATATTAATATAATAATAATTAATATATTATATTATATATATATATATATAATTAATATAATATTGTATATATCATTATATAATATCATATATATAGGGATGGTAGATAGAGAATAGATGAGATAGAGAGAGGCATAGAGTAGATAGTATAGATAAATACGATAGAATATCGACGAGATACTATAGATTAGATATATTAGTATAGAGAGATATAGCATATGAGTAAGATGTAGACGATACTGATGAAGATAAGAGATAGATAATATGAATTAAGTGTGAAGATAGATATCAGTAATGATCAGATATAAGATATAGAGAGGATGATATATAGACATATAATTAGTGCATGCAGGGTAACAGATCGAGCAGCTCCGCATCCGCGGAGCATCCGCAGAATTAGAGTTAAAAGATCCGAGCAAATCGCGAGAGTCTCTCCATAATTAATGATTCATGAACGCCATTTACTTTATTGCAACTTCAAAGAATAGTGTTGTGCTCATTTCAAGGCAATTTTTCATTGACATACGCAAAATATGAGTTGACGTGCTGACAATGAATAAAATATAAGATATATATTTAGATAGTGATCTAGATAAAATGAAAATCGTAGTATTACTAACAAACGTCAATCCAGACACGGCTAAAGAATAATTCATTATCTCACAAAAAGATAATCTCACCAACAGTCCAACGTCGTTTGGAATAGTACATCATTATAATTATTTCGAGATGTGATGTAATCTCATCCGGTATTGGATCTATAGGAAACTCTTCTTGCAATTCGAGTAAACATTATTGCCTACTTGTCCAAATCCTGAATTTAACATTCTCTTATTTAATGTGAAAAAAAATAGTAGGCCCAATGAATCACACTGCAATATATCTTTAAATGATAATGATAACCATTTTATAAGATGGTATGTGTGAATTTATTTTTTGGTTTTAAGATATCCTGTTAACCTTTCATATATATATAGTATATATATATATACGCCAATAAATATTTATATATATCTTATAAGTACTCTACCTACAGCTCTTTCTCTCGTAATTTATATATATAAATCCAATTAAATCTTAACCGCTAAAGAAGCATTTTTAATCACATTTTATCTATAAATGTGAATAAAATGTAATGTGACGGTATTTATAAAAAGATGATTGAAATTATAATAGCTAAGTAATAACTGTCTACTCATGAAAACTGACTCATTTATGGTTCTGTTTGATAATAATAATATATGACTTCTGCTTAAAATATCATACTATAAAATTATACTCATCCTTGATATGAGAGAGAGATTTGTAGAGACTCTAACATTTTTAGTTATTTTATGTGATTAATCAACTCATATTTAAATAAGAACAATAGAGTTTGGAGAAAACTTCGTACTTTGTGTTTTCAGTTCTTGAAGAAACTTCCACTATCGAGCCCGGAAGCCGGAGCCGGCGCCGGAGCTCCTGATGAGCCGGCAACCCACGCGCCCTCTAGAAAAGCCGGAACCAAAGAACGACCGGAGACCGGAGCCCATGACGCCAGAGCCGCAGTCAATCGACCCAACTATTTTGGGTGTTACTCCCACATGGAGTAAGCCACCCAGTAGCTAAAAAGATATTGGTATATATAGCAGACTCGATGCCACAGCCTGAGCGAAAATTCTCTTATGACTTGTAAAGATAATAAATTCTGTGCACCCAGACGCGAGTGGAAGTAGTGAATGCAGGAATAAACAGCACCTCATTGCTCCATATATTATAGAAATGAATCGATAAAGAGAAGGCTTAGAGATGTGAGTATCTCAAAGTAATCTTTAATAAAATCATACATCACAGTATAATTAAACGAAGTCTTCAAGATTGTTTATAAAATAGAAAACTTGATCTCCTTACTCAGTTGTGCAAAGTTAAGTAGTGAATTACATCCTCGTTTACCCGCATCTTGACTAAACTTTGCAAGGAAAGTAATTTAATACTATGACTGATATGCAACTATTTCCAAATCTACTACTGAGATGTTTCTATAAAATTCGTCGAAAAGTTTTAGAACAGCATAAATAAAAAAAATAACAGTAGTTTATAATAAGAAGCTCCATTATATTTGATAGTTTGCTTTAGCCGCAATCAGGTTGCCTAAAGTTATAAGATCGCATAATTATAGAGATAAAATTTTCTAATAAGAATACAGTACAGAACTAATAAGTGACTCTCTAGTGTAAATAAGAAATGTTAGAGAAGTGGTGAATTTAATTCAAAATACATTGAAATTTCTATCAGAACTACAAATCTCTTACTCTTGCGTACGAGAGAGATATCTTCTAGTCATTGTTCCGGAGGGAATACTAGTGGCATAAAGTATATAATCCATTGTAAAAATTCGCTTGTTCGTTAGCGGGGTCGAAGGTCAGGGGTAGTTGTGGGGTTTTGGTTCGGGAGGATTACATGCTGATCGCTTCGAAAGGGAGTTTTTATTCACAGCTATGTTGCAGTTTGATATTGAGGATACCACTGAGAATAAAAAGATATTCGATATTCCAGTATCTTAGCTGGTACACGATCTAGGTAACCTATAATCCTATTTCTATATTAAAAAGATGTGAGTGTAGAAGAAGGAAATCTTCTTCCTCAGTGAACTACTTCTCTCTCCTATGATACTCGCGTGTAACACTCTCTTACCCTTACGTCGCTCTTCCGGCAGCTCAGATGCTCTGTGCATCTCCTCCTTTCATTTCTCTATCCTTTTTCGTAGCTCGAAAGTTAGTATTGCTTTCTAATATAATATTTCACACCTGCTTCTCCTCTCTCTCACTACTACATTTCGTACTCTCCTCTATTTATCTTACCTAAGTTATTTAACATTCATTCTATTTTTTGTATAGATGACATTTTAGATTTTTAGTTAATTAAAATACAATTATTTCTTGTTATTTTAGATATATTTTATAATATAAATTATAATATATATATATATTAATATATAATATATATATATATATTAATATAATATTATATAATAATATATATTAATATATATTATATAATTATATATATATATATATATTAAAAATATATTAAAAAACTTAATATAATATGAATTAAAATGATATATATATCATAATTTATTGCCCGCTACGTCTAGCATATAAAAATCATAACATCGCATCGCATCCGCGGATGCCGAAAAAAATGCACATCTGCACGTAATCACTTAAATATAATATATATATTATTATAAGTAAATATTAATATATATATATTAATAATACTTAATATATATATATATATATTAATATAATACTATATATTATATAATATTAATATATTATAATATTATATATTAATATATTATATCAATAATATATATATATATACTATATATATCAGAAAATATTTGAATATATAAAAGTTTTAAAAAATATAATAATATATGATGATTTTTGTTTATGTTTTTAATTTAGTTTATTTTAATTTAACATGTTTCTAATTAACATAGTTTTAATAGTTTGTCTTCTTTAAAAGATAGGCTTTTAACGTCTCACAAATTATTTAATATATATAGATATAATATATAATTATATATATATTACATTATTATAATATATATTATTAATATATTAATCATAATATATATATATATTAATATATAATTATAAATTATATATATTATATTATATATAATTAATAATAATATTAATATTTCAATGTGTCTTCGAAATTGATATTTTTAATATATAGCTATATATTATATTTATACATTAATTATATGGTATTGGAAAATTAATAATATTATATATATATATATATTAATATATTCTTATATTATAATATATTAATATATATATTATATTATATATTATTAATATATATATAATATATTTATATATTAAATATATATATATATATATTAATTAATTAGTTATATATTTATTATATATTAATATATAATATATATATAATACATATATATATATATACTATATATATATATCTATATAATATATATAATATAATATTATTTAATATATATATTATATATATATTATTATATATATTATATATATATATTAATATTAATATATATACTATACTATATATTATAATATTTAATATATAATTTGATATTTTATTATTTATTTACTTTTTTATTTTTACTAATTTATATCCTATCCGACCAAACGTCTTACGCGTAGTTGACTCAACAAGATGCAGCAGCAGTGTGTATCTTGAAGTCTCATTGTTTGCGCTTAATTTAAATATTATTTAATTACTAATTAACTATAAGTCGATATTTATCTTTGATATAAATAATCTTAAAGAATAATTAAAATAGTGCATATTGGAAGTAAGTAGTTAATAGTATGTATGATTTTTTTTATGTTGTCGAAAAAGTAACTTTAATAATTGAAACGACCGGGCTCGTACTGGTAGTTCCGAAAACATAATTTTAAAAAAATCTTTCTAGCCTATGTTTATTTCTTATATTAATTGTCTGGTATAAGTCAATCGTTATCAGCAGAAGATTTCCTCTATTGTGAGTTATTCAATTATTTATATATATTATTATTTATATTTATTATATAATTTAATATTATATTATTTATTATAATTTAATTATATTAATTTAATTATTAATATATTATATATAATATATTATTATTTAATATTTATATAAATGAGATAGTGAGAGTACTATTGAGAGATATGAATTAGTATAGTGAGATATTATTTTTCATGTATTTTTATTAATTATTGATTACTTATTATAATAAGTTATAATATATAATAATATAATCAATAATCTTATAATAATATAGAACATGTCATTATTATTATTATTTTTATTATTTTATTGTTTAATTATTATTTATTTATAGAGTATAATAAATATAAGTAATAAATAATAGAATAAATAATAATGATATAATAATAGTAAATAATAATAATGATAATATAATATAAGAAAAAGAATAATAATAATAGATAAGAGTGAAATGAATATAACAGAAATAAGTACATAGAATGAATGAATAATAATGTATCAGAATGAAGATGGAAAAATGAATATGCGAATGAAATAAGTCGATCGAGATATAGCATCATAATCATCATAATCATCATAATCATCATAGAGAATCGATCAAATCACATAGAATGAAAGTAGAAAGAGATTAGAAAAATAACAAATAAAAATATAACAGAGAGTATAAGAAAATTAAGAAAAGAGAGAGAGAAAAAACATGAAGTCAAAAATAAAAACAATGTAAAATTCTAATATATTAGAAGATCCGAAAAGAATGAGCTTTAATATAACTGATATTTAAAATTAGTTATTACAATTAAATCCAAATTAATAAGTAATAAAAACATTTTATAAAAAGATTCGTTAAAATAATGCCATAAAATAAAAATAGTGCAAAATTAAAAATCCAAAATCCAATATGAAAATAAAATCAAAATCCTCTAATACATAATACGCTTATATAAACACATAAGCTCATTTATAGACTCAAAATCCCAAATCAAGAATTTGCAATATAACTTAAGAATAAGCAAATCTTGAAAGAGATAGATATATAATATGCAACTATTCCTGTAAGATTTACATTAACAATTGAAAAAAATCGAAATAATTGAGCGACTATCCATTATGCCATTACATCATGCAAAAAATTCAAAATCATAAAGTCTAATATATAATACAAATAATCGGTAATATATCAAAATCAAAATCAAATATTACACTAATCAATAATAATAATATAAATAACATAAATATAAAAATAAGTAAATAAATAAATAAAAAAATTAAAATTAAAATATATACTAAAGATAATTAAATTAATGTAAATTAAATAAATAATAATCTAATAATAATATTAATATATAATAAGAAGAATATATTAATATATATATTATATATATTAATATAAAACTTCATTAATAAACAATACTTAATTAATTATTTAAGGAGTAGTTAGTTAGTTATAAATTCAGATACTTATATTAAATGTTATTATAAGAGTAGTTATTGTTAATATATTATTATTCTAAAAGAATATCATATACTGTAAATGTTTAATTTGAGACCAGATATATATATATATATTAATTTATATATAATATATAATATATATATAATATTTATATATTATAATATATATATATATTAATTATATATATATAGTATATTATATAATATATTAAATATATATATTATTAATATATATATATATAATAATTATATATATATATTTATAATATAATAATATATAGCTATATATATTCCATTTCTAATCACCATATATACATTCATTCAATATTATCCCGCCCAAACTATTTTAATATCATATATAATATATATATATATATTATATATATATATAATATATATAAATTTATTATATATTAAATATAAAGTATATATAGATTGACAGATCCCAATATCAATATATTTTTAATATTAATATTTATCATTTATATATAAACCGTCAATTAACCTAATCATCTGATTAATGCCATTGTAATAATAATTAGTTTTAACTAGTATACAAATGCTGTAAAATATTTTGCTATGCATCCCATCAGAAATTATCACTAATAATTACCACCATTTATTAATATTAATATATATTATTTTAATTAATATGATTAATATTATTAATTATATTATATATATATATATATTATATTCATACTATATATATATATATTAATATCTTAATATTATGATACTATATAATTATTATATAATATATAATATATAGTATATATAATATATATATATATTAATATATAAAATTATATTAATATATAAATATAATTAAATATTAATACATATATATATATATCTATATATATTTAATAATAATATAAAACCTCATGAAATATATTTTATAAGAATTTTATGATAACTTTTGAATAGATTGGCTGCTAAAAAAATTTCTTTACTATTTTCGAAAAAGAAAAGTGACGTTATGAATTATTAAAAACCAGTAATACATTGGAGTATCCCATTATAAATGAAG
>JABUQX010018087.1:0-32500 GCA_015478945.1 Trachelipus rathkii
TCCCTGTCGCAACGCTTAATGAATCGTTCACATGAATTTGAAAGCTCTTCATTATCTTCATCTAGTGCTAATCCACAAAGTATTTCGGCACATTTTTAAAGCTAATTCCAATTTTCAGTACTAATGAACCAGTACCAAAACTGCTTATTCCATCAAATCCAGCTACATCTTTTGTAGCCAATACTACATTGTTAAACTTTGCAGGATGAATTGCATCTTGTATTGACGATATAGATTTATCTAATTTCCTGAGAATAATTAAATATCTTGCAAGTTCTCGCATAGCATTTCTAGCATAACTTATTTTATGACGCTCTGGATTTTTCATGAACATGGTCTCCCTAGTTTAGGATCAATCTATCATTTCTAACAACTATGTTTATATCGTCAGTGTTCATTGGACCAAAAACTTATTTATTGAATCTTTGAGAACAACCAGTATTGCCTATTAAAAGATTCAAACCATGCCCAACAATTCGTTTGCTCTGTAAGTGTGGTTTATGACCGATTTTATAATTTTTGTTATGTCGCCATAACAAATGCTTGGGGAAAAGGCCTAAACAATTTCTACAGGGAACATAACTACTAGGTGCAGCTCTCCCTTTTGGTCTTATTGCAGGTAAAATTTCACTCTTTATTATTTATTACAAATGAATTGTGTCTGAAATTGTCTAAATTCCGTAATTCTTCGAAACTAAAATGTCTTTCTCTTGATTTTTTTGGGACGGATAAAAATTCTTGTACTTTTTTTTTCTACTCTGTGTTTAAGAGGCATACGTCTCGATAAATGTGTCCTAATCTGTGAACAAAATGGACAGTAATTATTCCTGGTCTTTGTCTTACAATCCTTCAGATTTTGAACTGTTATATTCATTACGTTGAAATCATTTTCATTCTCTGAGGATTTTCCAGTTTTATCTATGGTATTTACAATTGGAAATTCTTTCAATTTTGAAAAATTCTCCCTACCATTTTTCAAATAGTTCTTTTCAGGGGTTAAAGAATAATCAGTTGATGGTGTAGGAACATAATCATAATCTTTGGAATTGTCATGAAAATCATACTCTAAATGTGCATCAGCTTAGGAATCAGGTTTTGAATTACTAACGAGAACATTTTACAGGGCTTTTGATTCATCATTTTTGATGTTTGAACAATCTTAATGGTTTTTAAATAATTGGAATGTAAGGTTATTCGTGTAAATATAATTTTGGGAAGAATCTTGTTGAACGACAGGCGAGAATGTATTCTCGCCCTCGTTGCTTATCGAAAGTAAATCCTCCGGAAAGTCTGAAGGAAGTGATGGTGGTACACTAGAATCTGATATATTATATATATATATATATATATATTATATTATATATATATATATATATATATATATATATATATATTATATATATATATAATTATATATATATATATATTATATAATATTACAGTGCAGCTCGCAAAAACGGCTACCCCTTCGGTGTTTTCGCAATACGCGGTCTTAGCGATTTTTTTTTTACACTTCAGCGATTCATTATTTGAAGTAAAAAAAATATATATATGAAAACAAATATTTTAATTTATATTTCTTACCATAAACATTATTTTGTTGGGTCATATATTTTACTGATAGCCGTCAACATGTGAATTCTTTCTTTATGACTTGGGGAAATTTTCTTTTAAAAAGAAATTCCCCTATGTAAATGCGGTTTTCGCTTGCCGTATCTGGGAACGCCGGATCTCGCTCCCGCCAAAACCTTTCTATTTGATGCGTATTGGCTCCGGTTTCCGGATAAACAAAATTAATACGATTTAGTGTAAGATGGTTAAATCCTTCGGATTTAAGGCAGTCATAGGCTTTCCAACAATCCCTAATTATTGTCGTGCCTGGTGCAATGTACTTTTTAATTAAAGGAAGTAGAGTATCGCGGCCTCGATTGGCTACTGGCACAATAAATGATTCTCTACTTTCTCGCTCAATGCCGCCAAATATCCAACTAACTTTAATATCTCTCCCTTTGTAATATTTGCTTTTTCCGATTGTGGCTTCGTCAATTTCTACTTTTTTTTTTCCTACACCAATACATTTTGAATTATTGTACACGAAACTAAAACGCACTTCGCGAAAATAATTAATTACTCCAGTCAACAATAATAGTATGAATTGCAATATATAATTCATTTTCTAAAAAACTTTGACGAGGGTGTGATATTAAAGACCAATAAGCCATGATTTTACAAATTTTTGTTATATCAATGCGATGCTTTTCGAAAAATGTACTCTTGAATTGAATAACAAAATTATTACATGGAACAGGTTTTCTTTTATTTTTTACCTTCAGTATGTTCTTTTTTCGACATCTGAATAAGTTTGTTTATATCAAACCATATAAGATTACCGCACTATTCACATTTTATTTTCGCATATCACATTGTTTGTATAAGAGACTAAATAATTATCTTTGTTTTCACATAATACTAAAAATGAATTTAATGTTTGATCACATCTAGAACACAAACCTAGAATTTCTACAATCATGAACTGCGGAGCCATTGTATACGCATACTAAAATTCGAACACGATTCTAGAGGGAAAAAACATTTAATTTTTTTATTGTTTAATTGCAAGGTAACTTATAAAAAAATACCCCTATAATATTTTATATATATATATTATAATTATATAATATATATATAATTATATTTATATATATATTATAATATATATATATTAACGAAAATGACTTAATGCCCATACGGTAAAACTGTAAATTAGAAAATGTATTCGATATCAAAGTTAAATAAAATGGGCGAAATGAAACTATTTAAAGCATAGTTTGTTGCGCGAACATTCTAATTGAATAAAATGAGTAGAAAAAGGTGTTGAGCGGTCATACCTAAAAGAAATATTTTAAGGGCAGCTAACCTTTATATAAGAAGTTTTTTTCCTAGGGTTCACCTGACCTAACCTAATTTAACCTAACCTAACCTCATTTCACCTTTAACTCTAAAAAAAAATGATAAGATAAAAAAAAAGTGCAAGTGAAATGACTATATATATATATTATATATATAATTATATAAATATATATATATAATATATAGATATATAATATATAATATATATATATAATAATATATATATATTATTATATTATAAACTAACTCGCGGCTTGATAATATATATTATATATGAGAAAGAAGAAGAGTATATAATAGATGAAATGTGGCACCCTAACCTCATAGTCGTAACTGAGCTAAAAATAAATGTGTAACCTACCAGAGTACACGGGCCAAACAGCAAACAACCCAAACCCGAATGGATCACGACTACGTCTATAAACGAAAGGTCACTCAAGTTTGCACAGCAATGCCAAACCTGAACCTACATGATACACTTTGCCCACAGCATGGAACCTAACCGAGATTGATTCACGTTGCACAGCATTGCCACCTAATGACCTAAGTTTGTTTTTAAGTAAACATTTAACATTATTTAAGTTTAATAAATAATCAATTCAGACTTATGGATAATTCATTGCCATACCTTCGAGGAAAGTTTCAAATGTGTCATCTGTTGGAATATTTAATTTGACCTACAAAATAAAATATTTTAAAATACAAACATCTAATGTATTCTAATATATATATAATATATATAGATATAATATATATATATATATGTGACTATATATAATATAATATATATATATATATATATATATAATATATATAGATTATATATATGGCCGAAATTTTGACATATATTAATGTAAATCAGAGTTGTATTACCTTGTTAAATTAAAAAATTTGTAATATGGTTGGGTGTTTTTGCTATTTGTTCTAAAAGTCATTGATAATGTCCGGAAAAGCAAATGCACTGCATTTATTATTTTAAGTTTCCAATATTTAGAAATATTTTCATAGCTTAAAACTTTCGGGTCATCGATCCCTACCTCTATGCATTTTGTCAAAAACTTAAACCATTCTAAATCACAACTAAATATTGCAAAACCTTTAATACAATACTTATTATTCTAAATATCATATATTTCCTAAATATTTATATGTAAACACATCCTATCTGTACAATTTATTAAAGAACATTTATAATGTTCGGAAAAGCAAATACACTGCAGTTATTATTTTAAGTTTCCAATATTTAGTAAATATTCATATTTTAAATTCACTCTAGTAACATATCTTACCTCTATGCATTTCAAAACTCAAACCATTCTAAATCACAATTAAATATTGCAAAACCTTAAATACACTACTTATTATTCAAAATTTTATATATTTCCTAAATATTAATGTAAACACATCCTGTCTGTACAATTTCTTAAAGGACAATGAATCCAATATGGCGCCTTTAATAACATATTTCCCCGCCTCAATATCTTAGGTATAATCGATATACCTATATCGAATATTAATTCTTAAACATAGATTTTTTGGGGTCAGAAGAAATTCTTTCATTACTTAGCATATATATATAACTAATATATATATATATATATATATATATTATATATAATTATATATTATATGCTTACGTAGTGCGGCAATACGAGATATTGGTATATATAATTTTTAGCACAGTATGATGCCATATAGCGCGGTCTGCAATGCATTCAAGGCATCATGTATACCACCCTATCTTTCGTTGTATTAAAAAAAAATGTACGTGGCGTCTAATTACTCATATAATTTTTACATTGCAAATACGCCTGACTATATCAAAAAATGCAACTTGCAACACTGGATGCTGAAACATGTTCTTTTAATATATCTTATTGACTTTCAATCAACGCGCAAAAAACTAATTCCCCAAGATTTACAAGAAAAAAAATTATTACTTGACCTTTCTTCGCCCCTAAAAATGTTTAGCGGCGAAATTAATTTGTGGTAGTTCTCTATTGTTCTGCCATAAACAAATATGGAGGCAAAAAATAATACACGTCAGCTAAAACTTTACTTAGATGCTTACCCTTTTTAAAACTAATTCTCTTTATGCTATCCTCCATCAGGGGCAGGCCTCTTTGTTTCAGGCTTAGGTTTGGAGCCTAGGCCACGAGTTCATGCGGATTATAATAGAAAATAAAAAGATATTAGTTATTTTATATTATTTTTCTTTTAATTCCAGTGGCCATTTGAGTTTCTTTTTATTTTTTTAGTATTATACACGTTATCGTTATTAATTGTATTTTATTATTATTATATTATTATTTATTAGTATTATTTATTTTATTATTATATGCCAGTGGTGGCAGAACCAGAAACATAGTACTGGATCCAAATATTAGGGGTCTGAGCTTTCAATTCTGTTGCAATAGTTCCTGGGCGTTATGCCAAGTCCCGTAAAAATATAATATCTAATATATGACGTGTCATTTCAATTCCCATTTACTATTAGGGTGGATCCAACTAAGTCATGGTTTGTGTATTTGTAATTTTTTTAATTGAATTATATTTTAATTAAAGTTGAAAACAAAAATAAAAATCAAATTCTTATTTCAATATGACCCCATTGAATAAAAGGAAAAATATATTATAAAAAATGAGACATAATATATATATATATATTATAATATAAATATAATATAATTATATATTTATAATATATATTATATCTTATATATAAATATATATTTATATATTATATAGATTAGAAATATTAAAAAAAGTAAAATCTAAACGTTGCTTAATACTCGGAGTACTGAAGATTATT
Organism: Trachelipus rathkii; assembly: GCA_015478945.1. Lineage (NCBI taxonomy): Eukaryota > Metazoa > Arthropoda > Malacostraca > Isopoda > Trachelipodidae > Trachelipus > Trachelipus rathkii. The sequence continues at coordinate 5,723 of JABUQX010018087.1, forward strand.
TTGCTATGACATTCATTAGTTCCCAGTTACTTTGATGCGGCATGCCGATAGGCTGAGCTTAGCATAGCATAACAATATTTTTAGATGATAAAATATATCATCTAATCACTCTAATGATCTAAGGGAAAGTTAGGGCCGGTCGATAGTTGCACGTTGCCTTCTCCTCCAGTGTGAGGGCCCATTTAGGTGGTTTATAAGTGTGTTTTTCCATTAAAAATAAATAATAAATTAGACTAAATATCTACATAATTCGTAGCAAAAAATAAAATAGCTAAAAGGAAAAGTGACAATGTACAATAAAAAAACAAGTGGACTACTTTTCTTGAAATCAACATAAACAGCTCAAGTAAATAAAATCTGACCATCTTAAAATTTTGTTACTGCTATTCGTTAAAATGCAAATTACAATCATAAATAACAAAAAAAAAAGAAAACTACGAGGAAGAGTTACAAAATTCGAATTTCAGTTAAAGGGAGGAACTGAGGTAATACATTAGCCAAAGTAGAGGAAAAGGCATGTCATATATAGAATAGAAATATAATATGTATATATATATATAATATTATATATATAGATATATATATATATTAATAATATAATATATCTATATATAATTATAATATAGATATAATATTCACAAGCGAGAGAAGCGAACGATCGCTCGCTATTCAGCGATTGAACGCAAGATTAGAGAGCCCCTCGCAGTTGTTTCTTTTTGTGGGCAATTTTATCTGATTAATAATACATAATGCACTGTCAATTGGTCGTTTGATACATGCTAGTAATTAATAAAGAACATTAATGTTTTTAATTTTTATATAAGATGGCCCTTTTATAGGGAGATTTATGTACAAAGAAAGATATACAAGATCAGTCCCCTAAACACAAACACCGGTGAAACAAACGTTTGTTCATTTATTTGTTTAAAAGGGTTATAAAATATAACTGGTGGGTGATTTACAGTGACACCAACCTACTCTAATTTATATAAAAAAGAGATTAAATTTGTTATTATTGGTGAAAGAAACATTAAAAACTAATTTTTTAGTGTCCTCTACCTAAGATATTAGTGAAATTAAGCAGTAATTAGATCTTAGTAAATTTAAATCTAAGTGATGCTAGAGGCTATCAGTTGACCAGATTGCCTGTATTCTTGTAATACCTAGTTCGTGTTGTGACAAAAAACTAAAATGTTGATTAAGTTTTCCGAAAAATTAATCGTTATACAATTTAAAGTCAAAACTTTGGCGTAATGTAGTAAAATTTTAACATGAAATTCATATGAGGTTCTCAAGCCATCAGATTCTTATAATAATAATATTATTCATTCATCATTATAATCAACTTATTAGAATATAACTAGGTTTGTTGAAACTAACATGTTTTTTTTGTTTAAACACTAAAAATCAGCTTTTTTTTGTTTAAATTTTATTATTTTTTTTGGGGGGGGGCTATGCTAACATAATAATAATACATATAAATTATCTTTTAGTAGTAATAATAATAATAAAATGAATATAAAAATATATAATAATAATAATATCAATAAATAATAATATAAATAAATAATAATAATCCACTCGAAAATGCTGTAATAAATTATGTAACCTATATATATCATATATATATATATAATATATCAATATATATATACTATTATAATATATATATAGATATTATATATATTATATATTATATATATATATCTATAATTGTACAATCAAATTAGAGTTATTAATATACCGTGAAATATTTGAATAAATATTAAGGAGAACAACAAAGGCCAATCCTTAACGCAAGTATATTTAAAAATATCACAAAATTATTACCCAAAGCTCCGAGATGTGTCACATTTTTGTGATTACTATTCTTTAAATTCTAACACTCAAAATGACTCTTCAAAGTCGTAAGCCATCAGCAAAAAAGTGTATAATGTCTAGTTGAAATTACATTAATATTCAATATATATTATACTATATATATTATATATACTATATAATATATATATATCAAACTATATATCTATTATATATATATATATATATATATACTTAATAGTATATGATATGTAAAATTGAAAGTTGTGTACGTTCCTCAATTTATGTCAATATTCGTGTTGAAATTAAAACTTTTAACCAAGTGCAAAGAAATATATTTAAAGGCTTCCCTGGCTTATTGAGATACTCACTTACTCACAAGAAGATCAGAACTTTAAAGCTACAAGAAAATTCAAACCTCATGAAAGTGTGGCAAACATCCGACTAAGCAACCAAGTCTGCAGAAACTTTGGCTTACGAAAAATTCCAGAAAGAAAATTTGAATGAGGCTGGTAAACGTCAGGCAAAGCCCAAGACTGTTCCTGAAGTTTACGAGGAGAGTATCTCAATAAAAGTAACTCTTTGTTACTATCTTTTGTTGAATAAATAATATTTTGGATATTTTTAATAAAGCGCTTTCATAAGCACAACCTCATCCAAACCATGAAATCCTGCAAAACATATTTTACTTCTGAGAGGCAAACCTGAAACAAAATTTCATATGTTAGTTTTAAAATTTAACTAAAGCATTTCTTCAGTAATTAAGTCTGGGTTATTTGAGGGAAGTTAAAGAAGACTTGCTTTAAAAAAGAACATAAAGAGTCCAGTAAATCAGTTCAATAGGAGGTGTTACCTAACACCCAAAGGGATAGTATGCTTTTTGTTTTACTGTTTTACTGATTAAAATGTTTGTTTTTCTTCGTACCCTTCGTTGATGATCTTTTATAAGTTCAATATATTTATTAACATTATGTTTTTTATTTTATTTTTATCTAAATTCAAATTAATATTTTTTAAGGTTTTTATTTTATTTTATTTATTATTTTTATTTTTATTATTTCATTTTATTTTATTTTTATTTATTTACTTTTTTATAATTTCTTAGTATACTTAGAAATAATGTAAGAACGCTATGTTATTTAGCACACACACCACACACACCACACACACACACACAACAACACACACACACACACAATTATATATGAATATATTATATATATTTATATATTATAAATTATACATATATATATATAAATTATATATATATTATTACACCACACATACACACACTTAACACATAACGTATAATTTGATTAAAACATTATGTTTTAATTAACACGTACATTTATATTACTCTATGCTCTATAAACTAAAATTTTTCCAAATTTTTCTAAAACTTCTATAATAAATTAATCATTATCTTTGAAACAAAGAATTTATTATTTAACTGTTAATACTTTTTGTTTATAAATTTTTAACTATCAAGTTTTAAATAATTTTTACTAAAGTATGAAATTTTTATAAAAACATATTATTTTACGTACCTTAAGCAAATAAATCAGTAAATCAGTAAGGACCTGCCCTAGCCGCCTCTACACAGCGTATTGCCAGTTTTGTGTATTGACTTACATGCTTTAGTGTCAATCATTCTTAGCCATGTAATAAGGTATAAAAATAACAAAATAGTTCTTCTCTGCTAACTTAACATTTATTTTATTAAAATCTCTAGATTTTATTTAAAAATAAGGATGAATTCACTAACATTTATAATACTCGAAGAATATTTTCTAAAAATATTTTCAAGTTTTTTAAATAATTCAAATTTTCTTTTTTATGGTGAACAGCATAGAGGTAGGAAGTGTACAACAGGAAGCGCAAGCACGTAGCCCACCAGGAGGAGCCCAGGACACTACGAAAAACGAAGAGCCCCACGCAGACACCCAGGCACGAGTAGTGGGGACAACAGAGCACAAGCACAACAAGCACGCGGTCAAAGAAGGGCCGAGTGACGCCGGCGGGCAGAACGCAAGGACCGGCTGAAAAAAGTACTTCGAACAAAACTGGGGAGGACTGCGGGCCCGAGCGCCGCGGCCGACAAGGAACGGCGGAGACGGCTCGAATCCAGCTCCCGCCCTCAGGCCCGCAAACACCACAACGACCGTAACCCCACCATCTTATCTATGTACATTGACAAATCCAGCACGAGAAAACACAACAACGCGCACTCCTTACAGATACGAACTGAACCTCTCCATGTAAATTGTGTTGAAATAACTACTTTAGGGTCCCAAATTTAGGATAAACCTTTTTTGTACCCGGGGTGATTTAGGCCTAATTACCAGGTCAGAATATATTTCAAACTGACCTCTTTCTGTACAATGTGGTGAAATAACTACGTTATAAACGTATAGGCCTAAATTTAGATAAACCTTTTTGTATCTCAGGCTGATTTAAGCTAATACCAGGCAAAAGGTAATTCCAGTATAATATTCTGAATTCAATATTATTATTTTTATGAAATATATTCAAACTGACTTTAATCTGGATCGGTAAATTCCTTTAAGCAGGTAAGAAGGAAAAGCTTTCTTTCTTGTGATGGGATGGAGTAATCCTTATCTCTATATGACATCGTATGTGATTGGTCGAGAATTATTTATCGCTTTTTGGTTTTAAGGTATGTAAAAACAGGTTTTTTCATATATCCTAAGCCTTACTGTGATTGGATGAAAATTACTCAGTTCTTTAAACTTGTATTGAGCAGGTGTGTGTTTTATTATCTTTTTAGACCCAAACTCATTTTAAAATATAGTCGTTTTACTGTTAAGCGGTGCAAAAGTTATCTGATTTGTATTAAAGTGTTTATTTTTACTAAGTGTATATCATATTTATAATAAATACTTACAGCTGAGGATAATTATTTAATTGTTACTAGAATAGATCAAATAATTAATCACTAGATTTACTAATAGAACACTCGTGAAGCCCAACGCAAGAGCGCCCGCAAGCGGACCCGGTGCGGAACCGACTCATGAACCCGCCGTCGCCGTAATATTACTACGCGGTCGCGAAAATATGGCGCGTTGTATTTCAAAGTAGTGCATACATCCTAGAGGATGATATCTTTTAGACACCGTCCCATTCAGTATGCATAATACGCGGTTGCGAAAATATGGAGCGTTGTATTTCAAGTGGTAGGGCAATAAATCCTAGAGGATGACATCTATTTGGGCACCGTTTCCCATTCAGTATGGTATAATATTAATTTGTGTAACTGTATCAAGGTATAATTTCGAATATTATAACATTGTTCAAGCGCATATTTTACTTAAAATCCTGTAAATCAGTGTTTATTTTACAAACCAAGTTAGATAGTCTCGATGGTACCGTATGCATAAACAGCTGATATAGAGATTATGAACTTGCATACTTCGATGTAATTTTGAAGTATTATAATAATTTGATACCAATACTGGAAGTCCATAAAGAGAAATTTACGGTTTGTACAAGAAGGGGGAAGTTTATGTATGCATGGTACAGCATTGTGTGTTATAATTTTATGTCAATGATTAGTAAATTATGTAATAATATTTTAGAATAAACAACTTGTTTCATAACTTATACATTAGAGAAGATTAAAACCGTAAAGACATACCTTGAAAAGGGAAGGCAATGGCCAACTTCTATACATTAACTCTACTTCCTATGTAGTGTAGCTTTTAATGCTATTAAAACTTGTTGTTACATGCTTAAAAGTAATAAGCATCTTAAATGCATACCTCCCAAAGAGGTAGCATGCGCCAGCGTCACATCCAGACTATTCGTTCTATTTCCCTCAAGGAATTATAACTTTAGGATAAATAAAACAAAACTGTTTTTCTACAAAACAAAATGTTCTTTTGAAAACTAAATGTTTTTTTTTAAGAAACTTTACCAGTGAAATGGTGTTTCTAGAATAAAATTAAAATCGTTCAGTAAGAAATTAAAAATGGACGACTTCTATATAGGAACGTATATCTTGAAAAATACAAAATGATGTAATGAAAGGGTTTACACCGGCATATATAAAGTAAAGATATTTGCGCCGAACCTGCGTAGTAATATACGCCGCGGTGCATGCGTCGGTTCGCCCGGGATCGCGCTTGCGGGCGCTCTGCGGTTGGGCTTCACGTTATCTACTATAAATCTAGTGAATGAATTATTATCTATTCTTAGTAAATGAATAATTATTCCTCAATGATAGTATTATTTATAAATATGATATACATCTTAGTAAAAAATAAACACTTTAATACAAATCAGATAACTTTGTGCACCGCTACAGGCTAAAACGACGTATATGATTTTAAAATGAGTTGGGTCTAAAAGATAATAAAACACACACCTGCTCAAATACAAGTTTAAAGAACTAAGTTAATTTTCATCCAATCACAGGTAAGGCTCAGGATATGAAAAAACATGTTTTTACATACCTTAAAACCAAAAAGCGATAAAATAATTCTCGACCAATCACATGCGCGGTCATATAAAGATAAGGATTACTCCGTCCACTCCCAAGAAAGGAAAGCATTTCCTTCTTACTGGCTTAAAGGATCTTACCGATCCAGCATGTTTCAGTTTTGAAATATACTTTATAAAAATAATAATAACATTGATTTTTGTCTATACTGGGATTACCTTTTGACCTTGGTTTTATGCTTAAATCAGCCTGAGATACAAAAAGGTTTATCCTAAATTTAGGCCCTAACGTAGTTATTTTCACCAATTTTACAGAAAGAGGTCAGTTTGAAATATATTTTGACCTGGTATAAGGCCTAAATCACCCCGGGCTACAAAAGGTCTTTAATCCTATATTAGGGGCCTAAAGTAGTTTATTTTCAAACACAATTACAGGAACAGGTCAGTTTCGTATCTGTAAGGGGTGCGCGTTGTTGGGTTTTCTCGTGCTGGATTGTCAATATTAGATAATAATAAGAAAATCCGAATTATTTAAAAAACTTTGGAATATTTTAGTTAACATTTGAGCCGAGTAATAAAATGTAGAGTGAATAATTGTTATTTTTAAAATAAATCTAGAATAGCATTAAATAAAATTACAGTGTATGTTAGCAGAGAAGAACTTATTGGTTATTTTTATACTTATTACATGGCTAAAGATGATGTAAGCAGTAAGTCAATAGAACAAACGTGGCATAGCTGGTGTAGAGGGCGGCTAGGGGCAGGCCTTACTGATTACTGATTTATTGCTTTAAGGTACGTAAAAGATATGTTTTAATAAAAATTTTCATAAAATTTTAGTAAAATTATTTAAAACTTGATAGTTATAAAATTATAAACAAAAAGGTATTAACAGTTAATTAATTAAATTCTTTGTTCAAAGATAATATTAATTAGTTATAGAAGTTTTTAAGAAACTTTGAAATAATTTTAGTTTTATTACTTGAACTGAGTAATATAAATGTACGTGTAAAATTAAAACATAAAATAATAAATTTATAACGTTATGTGCTGTAAGTGTGTGTGTTATGGTGTGTGTGTGTGTGTGTGTGTGTGTGTGTGTGTGTGTGTGTCGTGTGTGGTGTGGTGTGTGTGTGTGGTGTGCTAAATAACAATAGGCGTGAAGAAATAACACTAGTATATAATAATTAAAATATAAAAATAAAATAATAAAAATAAAATAATGAAAATAAAATAATAAAAATAAAAAAAATAATAAAAATAAATAAAAAGTATTAAAACAAAATAAAAAAACATAATGTTAATAAATATATGAGTTAAACAGTAAAGCATATGTGAGTTTAAGCAGTAAAACATATGGAGTTAAATCAGTAAAACAAAAGCTACTAAATTCCCTTTTGGTGTTAGGTAACACCTCTATTGGTTTAGGGATTGGATTTACTGCTTTAAGGTATGTAATGTGTTAATAAATATGTGAGTTATAAGCAGTAAAACATATGAGTTAAACAGTAAAACAACAAAGGCATACTAATCCCTTGGGTGTTAGGTAACACCTCTATGTGATTTTACTGATTTACTGCTGTTATTTTAATGATAATGTTAATAAATATATGACGTTTACGCATAAAACAGATTGTTAAAGGAAAAACAAAAGCATACTAATCCCTTGTTGCTAGGTAACACCTTATTGATTTTACTGATTACTGCCTTTAAGGTATGAATTGTTAATAAATATGTGAGTTAAAGCAGTTAAACAGTAAAACAAAGCTGCTCCTATTAAACTAATCCCTTTTCACATATGTGATTTTATAACATTACATGGTAACATTACATAACCATACTGAGGAAATCCAGAATGAAGAAGAAAGGATTCCCATGAATGTTAATGAGCTTTAGGTACTGTTAACGTTAATAAATATATGAGTTAAAGCAGTAAAACATACGAGTTAAGGAGTTTAAAGCAGTAAAACAAAGCATTACTAATCCCTTTGTTGCTAGGTACACCTCTATTGATTTACTGTTTTACTGATTTCAAGGTTGTAAAGTATATGTTTTTTAATAAAATTCGTTACAATTGTAGTAAAATAAAATGATTATACATCCGCACTCTGGCTTTTTCTTCTTTTCTCTTCCTCATTCTTTTTTCATTATTTATATTGGCATAACGTTTTAAATTATTCTAATTTTTAATGTTATATGCTCAAGGGCTTTCCTGTTTTTCTGGTTTTAGAGTGTAACTACACGTCCTCAGTACTCGACTCCATCAATTGTGAAATTAGTCGCTTGATGGGCTTTACCCCAACGCACTTCTGGGGATATCCGTTCCTTGATCATGATTCATTTTTATTTTAAGTTAAAATGTGTATATGTGTGTCTATGTATATTATATTTATATATATATATATAATATTATATATATATATATATATATATAGTTATATATATATATATAATATATTATATATATGATATATGTAGGTGTAGGTATAGGTGTGAGCTTAAGTGGGTTGTATGTATCTAGGGTGGATGTATGTATCTATTGGCGGGGTTGTGTAGGTAGGGTGTGTGTGGTATATATAGGATAGTGTATTTGTCTAGGATGTGTGTTTGTGGTACTGTGTGTAGTGTGTGAGTGTAATGTCTCTTTGTGGTGTATGTGTGTATAGTAGCCTAGCGGGGTGTGTGTGTGTATATATAAATATCATAACGGGTGTGTGTGTGTGTGTGTAAGTATGTGTATATGTATGTTTGTGTGTGTATGGATGATAGCGGTTTTACTCTCTTCTCTCTTCTCTCTCTCTCTTCTGCGTTGCATATATAGTATATATATATATATATATATATATATATATATATATATATATATATATATAATATATATATATATTATATATATATATAATGTGCAAATTGATATATATATATATATAGATATATATATATATAACTATATAATATATATATATATATATATATATATATATATATATATATAAAATGCAAATTGATATAAAATTTCCAGATTTAATTTGGGAAAAGTATGGAAATAGCCGATTCCAAATTTTTGGTATGCATAAAACCCTTTATATGTAAGGACTAAATGTTTACTTATTATCGGCCATTTAGGCGAACACAATCTGTTGAGTCCTATACACTTCCTTAAGAGGTTACGGGTCGAGTTCCAAGTTCGGTCAGTTGATGGTATAGGTCACTTATTTAAATTCCCGCAATTGAATGTTATTCCTTGCGGGTATGATTCGGCTTCAGAAGATAGAAGATGAGATGCGCAAACGCATGATGCAAATACTGCATGCGCAAACGTCTGTGCATATTACAATGGCTAAGTAGTATAAAATGAAATCGTGGTGACCACTCCTCAAAGAGAACCCAAAGGGTTCGGGAGACTGTGAAACTCCAGAAGAGCATATTATATATATACGATATATATATATTATATATATAATAATATATATATATATATATATATATATATATATATATATATATATATATAGTATATATATATATATATATATATATACGGTGTATAAAACATAGCATATATAGATAGTGAAAGGCAAATTTGAAAATAGATTCAATGAAAACTATGTTATATGGGATTGGGAAGACCTCCTTGGAGAGCACAGACAGATAAAGCAGTCACGGTGAATGGAATGGGTATAGAGATACGGTGAATGGAACGGGATGGAGAGTCACGGATAACGGAACGGGGTAGGAGGGATGAACTGGGATGGTTAGAGTGTGTGTGTGTGCATAAGGGTGAGTGTATGTGTCTATGGATGCACTCGTGGATATGAAAAATACTTTCATGATCCTACGTGAAATAAACTGAAATATTTCGGATTAAAAAGGACCATGAAGGTAGATGAGTAATAGAAAAACGAGGATGCGAAAAAGCGAAAAAGACGGTCCGGCGTGGTGCAGTGCGGTGCGGTGCTGCGCGGTTCGAGAGGGCCTTGCGGTTAAGCGAAAACGCGTTGGTGAACTCCGAGCCCCCCCCCCTTCCCTTAAGGGGGGGGGGAAATCCGCGAAAAATAAATAAATAAATAAATTAAAAAAAAAAAAGCACTAAAAAACACCCATGAAAGTAGCTGAGTATTAAAAAAATATATGACTGTACTGACAAACGACTTGAAGGATTGACGACTCCCCTGACAAGTCGGGGGTCAGTTTCCCTCCCTCTACTACTTACGACGTTATCTGAACCTTTAATATATAAGTCTGAAGGGACGTACTCCAAGATGATGGAAAGATGTCTTTGCTGGATTTCTGCTATAAAAAGCGGAAACAAAAGGTTTATAATCCGTCAAAAGGACGGCATTTCTACATTCATAAAAATGCTTGAAATGAAGTACAGCAAAATATGCTGCTTAAAGTTCTCTATCGAAGGCGGAATATCATCTTTGTTCTATAGTTAATTTTTTTACTGTAAAAATCGATAGGTATTGGTTGACCATTAATCATCTGATGTAGTGCAGCTCCGATGGCGACTTGGGAAACGTCAGTGACCAATTGGAGATGAGTGACATCTGGATGAGAGAAATAGAGAGATGCTGCGTCAGCTATAGCAATTTTAACTTCTTGAAATGTTTTAGAGCCTTCAGGAGACCAAGAAAGAGAACTAGACTTGTTAGGACAATTCCGAAAGAGGATAAACTAAATTTGTCAAGTTAAGAATTAAACGACGATAATAGCCTACCGTACTAAGAAAACGACGAAAACTAGAATAGTCAGTTGGCAGAAGATAGGCGGAAATTTGAAACTTCTTAGAGTCAGGTGTACTAAAACCATTGGAAGAAATATGATAACCTAAAAAGTCTAGAGATGATTGCATAAATAAATACTTAGGAACAGAATACGAAGGTGGTTATCATGTAATATTTGAAATATCTGATGCAAATGTTTTTTGTGTTCTTGATTCTCTGAGAAAACTAATGTCATCCAGATGCACAAAAACAAAAGGAATATCTCGAAAAATTGAATCCATAAAGCGCTGGAAAGCAGCTCCAGCATTGCGAAGACCAAAAGGCATTATCATTATTCAAAAAGACCAAAATGGGTCGCAACGGCAGTTTTTTCTATGTCTTCAGGATGAGTTGGGATCTGATATGCTCGGAGAAGATTTATTTTACTGTATTCTTGAGTACCATGAAGTTTATGAGACAAACTGTTAATATAAGGGAGAGGAAAACAATCTGATTTTGTTATAGAATTTAATTTTCTAAGATCCCCACATGGGAGCCCTTCACCTGGAGCCTTCTTTGGAACGAGATGAAGAGGCGACGATCGGGGGATTTAGAAGGTCGAATGATACCAGCTTTCAAAAGTATTAAATTCGGTTTTTGCAACTGTTAATTTATCCTCTATAATTCGACAGAATTTGGAATAAACAGGAGGAGCGTCACTTGTCTCTATACGTTGAAAAATTTGATTTATATTCAAAATTTTGTAAGGGGTTGACAGGTGACGTAAGAGATGGAAAATTTTCCAAAAGTTGAGTGACTACAGGATGAGAAGGAAATGTATTAAAAATGGGAGATGGCACTGAACCATTTAGAATTCGAAGAGGAGCCTGAAGATTCGTAGTGGAATCCAAAATGAGTTTCTGACCACAATCCAAAATTAATTTAAAATGATGAAAGAAACTCATACCGAGAAGGAGGGTTGCTTGTCTGCAACAACAAAGGTCCATTGAAACTCGCGTCGAAGTTATGATAACGTAAAAAATGATGAAAGTTCACCATGACACTTAATAGGAGTATTATTTGCTGCAGTACCTAGCAGTGTCAAGGAAACGAAAGCGAACGATATCTTCACTGACTTTTTAGAAGCTAAATTTAAAATGTCGCGATGATACGCAGATCTAACAGTATATGGTTGTTTATATAGTAGCTCCTTAAACATTTGTTTTGCTTTTTCAAATAGGGAAACGATAGATTCCTTGAGGTAAGAGTAATTTTTACTCTCGAGTTCTGAAGGAGAAATGCGAGAAACAACCTCCGCAGGAAGGTTGCAAAGAGTATGATAAAACGAGTTTGTTCAGAAGTAATTTTAGCAAGGTAAAATTGAGCCTCTCAAATATGAAACCAGGAAGAAACGGCAGCCTCTAAAATTACAGGACTTTAGTTCTCACCTGAGCTAAAGCAGCAGTGTCCAAGTCCTCGTTGTCCGACATTGTGATATGCAGTCACTGGTGAAATTCTAAAATATCGCTGATGGGTTGTCTGAAGGCGCTGGGTGCTTTTTCCTTAGTCACCATTTTATGTAGGCCACTGGCCTAATGTAGGAGTCTCTTCTAATGGTGAAAGGCTACACAAGCAATGATTGAAGACTTAAAATTGTTAGTTCACCAACTATACCAGATACGATATAGGCCACTGGATCTTCTAGTTATCTTTTTAATAATAAGAAACGTTCAGTTTCTTAATTATCTTTTTAATAATAAGCAGAACCCAAAATTCTGCAGTAAACGCATTTCTTTAATAGATGCAGAAACGATTTCTGCATGTGAAACTCAAAGTTTAAAAGCTATTTCTTTAATAAAGAGGAAACACATGTTTCCGATTTATCTTTTTATTAATGAGCAATACAAGGTTACTATGAGGATTAAAAATATCCAAAATATTATTTATTCAACAAAAGATAGTAACAAAGAGTTACTTTTATTGAGATACTCTCCTCGTAAACTTCAGGAACAGTCTTGGGCTTTGCCTGACGTTTACCAGCCTCATTCAATTATTTCTTTCTGGAATTTTTCCCTAAGCCAAAGTTTCTGCAGACTTGGTTGCTTAGTCGGATGTTTGCCACACTTTCATGATTGAATTTTCTTGTAGCTTTAAAGTTCTGATCTTCTTGTGAGTAAGTGAGTATCTTCAAAAGCCAGGGAAGGCCTTTAAATATTAATTTTCTTTGCACTTGTTAAAATTTTTATTCATACACAAATATTGACATTAAATACAGACGTAACACAACGTTTCAATTTTTTACATATATATATATATATATATAATATATATATTATATATATTATATATATATTTTATATATATATATATACTATATATATTATATATATTATTATTATATATATATTATATATTGAATATATAATGAGAATTTCAAATGAAATTAATTCAAATGTATTTGGGGAATACAAGTGGAACAGTCATTTTGAGTTTTTTTAAAATTATAAATAGTATCAACAAAAATTGGACACATCTCGAGCTTGGGTAGATAATTTGGTATATTTTTAAATATACTTGATTTATACTTGCCTTTTTGTTTCCTTAATATTTAATTCAAATATTTGGACTGTTAAAATCCATATATAATTAACCTCTAACGATTGTACAATATATATATATATATATATATATATATTATATATATATATATAATTATATAATATATATATATATATATATTATATATATATATATATATATATATATTATATATATATAGGAAAAAATTCCTGTGTAGCATTTTCATGGATGATTATTATGATTATATTAATTATTATATTTTATTATTATTCATTACATTTGTAATATTTTTAGATTTATCTTAAATTGGTGTTACCACTAAATAATAATTTATCTTATTATTATTATTGTTAGAAAAAGCCGCCCCCCCAAAAAAAAAATAATAATAATTTAAACAACAAAAACTGATTTTTAGTTGGTTTAAACAAAAAAAACATGTTAGTTTAAACCAAACCCTAGTTATTATTCTAATAAGTGATTATAATGATATAATAATAATTTATTGTATTAGATCTTTGATGGGCTTGAAGAACATGTCAATTGATTTCATTAAAATTTTACTAAAGCGCCAAAGTTTTGAATTTAAATTGTATAACGATTATTTTTCAGAGAAAACCTATTAATTCAACATGTTTAGTTTTTTCACACACGAACTAGTATTACAAGAATACAGGCAATCTGGTCAACTGATAGCCTCTAGCATCACTTAGATTTAAATTTACTAAGATCTAATTACTGCTTAATTTCACTAATATCTTAGGTAGAGGACACTAAAAAATTAGTTTTTAATGTTTCTTTCACCAATAATAACAAATTTAATCTCTTTTTTATATAAATTAGAGTAGGTTGGTGTCACTGTAAATCACCCACCAGTTATATTTTATAACCCTTTTAAACAAATAAATGAACAAACGTTTGTTTCACCGGTGTTTGTGTTTAGGGGACTGATCTTGTATATCTTTCTTTGTACATAAATCTCCTTATAAAAGGGGCATTTTATATAAAAATTAAAAACATTAATGTTCTTTATTAATTACTAGCATGTATCAAACGACCAATTGACATGCATTTGTATTTATTAAAATCAGAATAAAATTGCCCACAAAAACAACTGCGAGAGGGGCTCAATCTTGCGTCAATCAGCTGATAGAGAGAGATCGTTCGCTCTCTCTCTTTTTTTATATATATATATATATATATATATATATATATATATATATATATATATTATATATATATATATATATATATATATATATATATATATATATATATATATATATATATATATATATGAACAGCCCCTTTCCTCTACCTTTGGGCAAGTATCACTCCAGATTCCTCCCTTAACGAAAATTCGAATTTATGAACGCTCCTCGAGTTTTCTTTTTTTTTGATTTAAGGAAATCTTAATTCGCAAAAATCTTAGAGAAATTTTTCACTTAGGCAAGCGAGAGGCGAAGCCACCTTTGAGCCTGTTATGGTTGATTTTCAAATGAAATGTAGCCATGTTGTTTTATTGTACATTTGTCACTATTCTTTAGCTATTTTATTTGTTGCTACGAATTATGTAGATGATTTAGTCAAATATGTATTTAATCTTGAAAGAATTATTCATAAACCACCTAAATGGGCTCTCACACTGGAGAAAACGACAACGTGCATTTATCGACCGGCCCTAACTTTCCCTAATCATTAGAGTGATTAGACGATATATTTATCATCTAAATATTGTAGCTATGCTAAGCTCAGCCTACGGCTATGCCGATCAAAGTAACTGAACTAATGAATGAACTAGAAAGGATTAATTCGCAGTAAGTTTGCGATAAAAGTAAAAGAAAGTTTATCTGAATACTTTATCTAATATATATATATATATATTAATATATTATTATATATATAATATATATATATATATATATATATATATATATATATATATATATATATATATATATATATATATATATATAGTCTCATTTACTTATATAATTATTTTTCCTTTTTATTCAATTGGGGTCATATTGAAATAAGAAATTTGATTTTTATTTTTTTGTTTTTCAACTTTAAATTAAATAATAAAAAATTTTAAATTTAAAAAATTAAAATACACAAACCATGAGCTTAGTTGGAATCCACCCTAATAGTAACTGGGAATTTGAAATGACGTCATATATCTAGATATTATGATTTTTGACGACTTGGCATAACGCATAGGAACTATTGCAACAGAATTGAAAGCTCAGACCCCTAATATATTTATCTTTGGATCCAGTACTATGTTTCTGGTTCTGCCACAACTGGCATATAATAATAATAATAATAATAATAATAATAATAATAATAATAATAATAATAATAATAATAATAATAATAATAATAATAATAATAATAATAATAATAAAATAAATAAAAATCAAAATTCCTAGTGGCCACTGGAATTAAAAAGAAAAATAATATAAATAACTAATATCTTTTTATTTTCTATTATAATCCCCATGTAACTAAGTGGCCTAGGCTGCCAAACCTAAGCCTGAACACAAAGAGGCCTGCACCCCCTGGATGAGAGGATTAGCTAATAAAGGAAATTTACGTTTCTAAAAAAGGGTAAGCATTCTAAAGTAAAGTTATACTTAGCTGACAGTGTATTTTATTTTTTGCCCTCCATATTTGTTATGGCAGGAACAATAGAGAAACTAACCTAAAAAATTTAATTTCGCCGCTAAACATTTTTAGGGGCGAGGGCAGAAAGTAAAGTAATAATTTTTTTTTCTTTGTTAAATCTTGGGGGAATTAGTTTTTTGCGCGTTGATTGAAATTCAATAAGATATATGTAAAAGACATGTGTTCAGCATCCAGTGTTGCCAAGTTGCATTTTTTTGATATAGTCACTAGGCTATTTGCAATGTAGAAAATTAAATATGAGTAATAGACGGCCAGTACATTTTTGTTTTAAGTAACATTACCATATGTGGATACTGATGCCTGAATGCAGTGCAGACCGCGCGATACCGGCAACACCTGTCCTCTTAAAAATTATTTAATATTTTTAATTAAATAATTTATTAATTTAATAATTATATAATAATATTTTTAATTATATATATATATATATATATTATATATATATATATATATATATATATATATATATATATATATATATATATATGCTAATATGAAGAATTCTTCTGACCCCCCAAAAAATCTATGTTTAAGAATAATATTCGATATAGGTATATCGATTATACCTAAGATATTGAGGCGGGGAAATATGTTATTAAAGGCGCCATATTGGATTCATTGTCCTTTAAGAAATTGTACAGACAGGATGTGTTTACATTAATATTTAGGAAATATATAAAATTTTGAATAATAAGTAGTGTATTTAAGGTTTTGCAATATTTAATTGTGATTTAGAATGGTTTGAGTTTTGAAATGCATAGAGGTAAGATATGTTACTAGAGTGAATTTAAAATATGAATATTTACTAAATATTGGAAACTTAAAATAATAACTGCAGTGTATTTGCTTTTCCGAACATTATAAATGTTCTTTAATAAATTGTACAGATAGGATGTGTTTACATATAAATATTTAGGAAATATATGATATTTAGAATAATAAGTATTGTATTAAAGGTTTTGCAATATTTAGTTGTGATTTAGAATGGTTTGAGTTTTGAAATGCATAGAGGTAGGATGTTTTACTAGAGTGAACTTAAAATATGAATATTTACTAAATATTGGAAACTTAAAATAATAACTGCAGTGCATTTGCTTTTCCGGACATTATCAATGACTTTTAGAACAAATGTAAGGCAAAATGTGCATTTTAGCAAATTTTTTAAATTTAACAGGTAATAACTCTGATTTACATTAATATATGTCAAAAATTTCGGCCAATATATTATATATAATTATATATATATTATATAATATATATATATATATATATTATTATATATATATAATTTATATATATTATATTATATATATTATTATATATATATAGAAATTAGCGTAATGTTTTAAAAATATCTTTAATTTTGTAGGTCAAATATAAAAAGATTCCTTAAGATGACAATTTGAAACTTTCCTCGAAGGTATGGCAATGAATTAATCCATAATCGTGAGTTGATTATTTATTAAACTTAAATATTTGTAATTGCTTTACTTAAAAAACAAACTTAGGTTGCAATTAGGTGGCAATGCTGTGCAACGTGATCAATCTCGGTTAGGTTCCATTGCTGTGCAACGTGTATCCATGCTAGGTTAGGTTGCATTGCTGTGCAACTTGTATCCATCTAGGTTTAGGTTTGCATTTGATGTGCAACGTCGTAATGTCATTTAGGTTAGGTGTGCATTGCCTGTGCAAGTGTATCCGTATAGGTTAGGTTTAACTGTACCCCCTTTTAAGTTCAGGTTTAGGATTAAAGTGAGGTTAGGGTAGAACATTTATATATATATATATATATATATATATTATATATTATATATATATTATAATATATATCAAAGGTCAGACGAAAGGTTCACTTTTTAATTATTATATATTTAATATATATATATATAATAATATATATATATGATATATATATATATATATATATATATATATTTATATATATATATATATATATATATATATAAGATATATCATAAGGAACTCCCATTTCAGACTCTACTTATCTATCATTTTCTGACCTCCTCCAATACAAAAATAGAGGTTAGGTTAGGTTAAATTAGGTTGAGGTCAGTGACCCCTAGGAAAAAAATCCTTTCTTATATAAAAAGGTTTAGCTCCCTTAAATATTTCTTTTAGGTTTGACGCTCAACACCTTATTTTCTATACATTTTTATTCAATTAAGAATGTCGCGCAACAAACTAATTGCTAAATAGGTTTCATTTCGCCCCATTTTATTTAACTTTAGTTTGATATACAGTACATTTTCTAATTTACAGTTTTACCGTATGGGCATTAAGTCACTTTTACGTGTATATATATATATATATATATATATATATATATATATATATATATATATATATATATATATATATATATATATATATATATATATATATATAGGGGTATTTTTTGTATAAGTTAACCTTGCAATTAAACAATTAAAAAAAATTAATGTTTTTTTTCCCCCTCTAGAAATCGTGTTCGAATGTTTAGTATGGCGTATAACATGGCTTCCTGCAGTTCCAGTATTGTAGAAATTCTAGGTTTGTGTTCTAGATGTGATCAAACATTAAATTCATTTTTAGTATTATGTGAAAACAAAGATAATTATTTAGTCTCTTATACAAACAATGTGATATGCGAAAATAAAATGTGAATAGTGCGGTAATCTTATATGGTTTGATATAAACAAACTTATTCAGATGTCGAAAAAAGAACATACTGAAGGTCAAAAATAAAAGAAAACCTGTTCCATGTAATTATTTTGTTTTTCAATTCAAGAGTACATTTTTCGAAAAGCATCGCATTGATATAACAAAAATTTGTAAAATCATGGCTTATTGGTCTTTAATATCACACCCTCGTCAAAGTTTTTTAGAAAATGAATTATATATTGCAATTCATACTATTATTGTTGACTGGAGTAATTAATTATTTTCGCGAAGTGCGTTTTAGTTTCGTGTACAATAATTCAAAATGTATTGGTGGTGTAGGAAAAAAAAAAGTAGAAATTGACGAAGCCACAATCGGAAAAAGCAAATATTACAAAGGGAGAGATATTAAAGTTAGTTGGATATTTGGCGGCATTGAGCGAGAAAGTAGAGAATCATTTATTGTGCCAGTAGCCAATCGAGGCCGCGATACTCTACTTCCTTTAATTAAAAAGTACATTGCACCAGGCACGACAATAATTAGGGATTGTTGGAAAGCCTATGACTGCCTTAAATCCGAAGGATTTAACCATCTTACACTAAATCGTATTAATTTTGTTTATCCGGAAACCGGAGCCAATACGCATCAAATAGAAAGGTTTTGGCGGGAGCGAGATCCGGCGTTCCCAGATACGGCAAGCGAAAACCGCATTTACATAGGGGAATTTCTTTTTAAAAGAAAATTTCCCCAAGTCATAAAGAAAGAATTCACATGTTGACGGCTATCAGTAAAATATATGACCCAACAAAATAATGTTTATGGTAAGAAATATAAATTAAAATATTGTTTTATATATATATTTTTTTTTACTTCAATAATTGAATCGCTGAAGTGTAAAAAAAAAATCGATAAGACCGCCGTTATTGCGAAACACCGTTAAGCGGGTAGCCGTTATTGCGAGCTGCTACTGTATATATATATATATATATATATATATATATATATATATATATATATATATATATATATATATATATATATATATATATATATATATATATATATATATATATATATATATATATATATATATATTGTCAGATTCTAGTGTACCACCATCACTTCCTTCAGACTTTCCGGAGGATTTACTTTCGATAAGCAACGAGGGCGAGAATACATTCTCGCCTGTCGTTCAACAAGAACCAAAATTATATTTACACGAATAACAAAGTGTATTATGACTTACATTCCAATTATTTAAAAACCATTAAGATTGTTCAAACATCAAAAATGATGAATCAAAAGCCCTGTAAAATGTTCTCGTTAGTAATTCAAAACCTGATTCCTAAGCTGATGCACATTTAGAGTATGATTTTCATGACAATTCCAAAGATTATGATTATGTTCCTACACCATCAACTGATTATTCTTTAACCCCTGAAAAGAACTATTTGAAAAATGGTAGGGAGAATTTTTCAAAATTGAAAGAATTTCCAATTGTAAATACCATAGATAAAACTGGAAAATCCTCAGAGAATGAAAATGATTTCAACGTAATGAATATAACAGTTCAAAATCTGAAGGATTGTAAGAAAAAGACCAGGAATAATTACTGTCCATTTTGTTCACAGATTAGGACACATTTATCGAGACGTATGCCTCTTAAACACAGAGTAGAAAAAAAAAGTACAAGAATTTTTATCCGTCCCAAAAAAATCAAGAGAAAGACATTTTAGTTTCGAAGAATTACGGAATTTAGACAATTTCAGACACAATTCATTTGTAATAAATAATAAAGAGTGAAATTTTACCTGCAATAAGACCAAAAGGGAGAGCTGCACCTAGTAGTTATGTTCCCTGTAGAAATTGTTTAGGCCTTTTCCCCAAGCATTTGTTATGGCGACATAACAAAAATTATAAAATCGGTCATAAACCACACTTACAGAGCAAACGAATTGTTGGGCATGGTTTGAATCTTTTAATAGGCAATACTGGTTGTTCTCAAAGATTCAATAAATAAGTTTTTGGTCCAATGAACACTGACGATATAAACATAGTTGTTAGAAATGATAGATTGATCCTAAACTAGGGAGACCATGTTCATGAAAAATCCAGAGCGTCATAAAATAAGTTATGCTAGAAATGCTATGCGAGAACTTGCAAGATATTTAATTATTCTCAGGAAATTAGATAAATCTATATCGTCAATACAAGATGCAATTCATCCTGCAAAGTTTAACAATGTAGTATTGGCTACAAAGGATGTAGCTGGATTTGATGGAATAAGCAGTTTTGGTATTGGTTCATTAGTACTGAAAATTGGAATTAGCTTTAAAAATGTGCCGAAATACTTTGTGGATTAGCACTAGATGAAGATAATGAAGAGCTTTCAAATTCATGTGAACGATTCATTAAGCGTTGCGACAGGGAATGGTCGAATGACACATTCTCTCTTCCTCTACGTGACTTAAGTCAGAAGAAATTCAATCGCCCAAAGTACACTCCAGTAATTAAAAGATTTTCAGAAACTTTGCAAACATATAAGACCAGCACGAAAGAAGTTTTGAGAAAGCTTGAAGATTTTGAGAAGTCTTCCTTTATTGCCAGAGCAAAAAAAAAAAAGAAGTCCTTTTTCTTTGGGGGAGGCTCATGAATTTAACACTATCATCAATAATTATTTTTAATCGTAGAAGAAGTGGGGAAGCTGAAAGAATTACAATTCCTCAGTATGAAAATGGGATGAAAGCAACTTCAGTATGCGCTGACCTTCTGCAAACCTTATCATCATATGAGCAGGTGTTAAGCAAGCACTTTCGAAGAATAGAAATTCCAGGAAAAAGGAGAAACAAGGTACCTGTTAATTTTGTCAACCATTCATAGATTGCATTGATGTGATTTTAAGGTTTAGGTCATTCGTTGGAGTTAATGCTGATAATGAATTCTTGTTTGCCAGACCAAATCCCCAATCATTAAATTCAATATCAGGATCAAAAGTGCTTCAGGAAATTGTAAGTGAGGCAGAATTGGAGAAACCAGAGACAATGCTCTCGACAAATTTGCGAAAATATATTGCAACTATGAACCAAGTTCTAAATCTTTCAAAGTCAGAGTTTGAAGAACTGTGTACACTTATGGGACATGATAAAAGAGTCCATACTGCTATTTACAGGTTTCCTGAAGATGCCGTACAGCTAGGAAAATTAAGTTGAACCATTTTGTTGCTTCACACCAGTTGATTTAAAATTTTGTCAGATCTTAATTATTATTGTACAAAAGAAAATATTTTTCCATTGAAAATAAATTCTAAATACAAAAATATTACTTTTCAAATTTTCAACTGCCTTCTTCAAATGTACTTATTCCAATTGGAAACTTTTTTTCTTTACAATATCTTCTCCCAGCAATACATTTCTTCCAACAATGTTAATACTCGTTCCTTCAGACCTCCGCTGCTTCTCCTCATTCCTTGTTGCTCCTCTTCTCTTTTCTTCTCCATCCCTCTAAATTTCATGCGACCATCCAAGACAACGTCCAAGTTCAGTATCATTAAACCGATTTTAGAAAGCATGTTTTGAGCCTTTTCAGAGTGGAGAAATATTTTTCTCGAAAAAACGTTGTTGTTGTTGTTGTGAGAGATAGATGTTAAAATACTTACTCACCCAGAGGTGATTGTATATATTAAACTTATTTACAAAATTCTTAAAAATTTTAATTGATATTTACAGAATGACTTTAAGTTTGGTAAGTATGGATCTTGTACTAACGAACTTGCTCTCTAACTGGTGTGAAAGATCATAAAGAAATGAAACTAAAGTTAATTTATTGAAACAGTCTTTTTATTTTACAATGATTCTGACGAGTGGAATTGTCATTTCTTCACTAACAAAAACCAGAAGTACTGTTGCAACTTACAAACTGCTTGAAATTTTCTAAACGATGTTTTTGCGAAAATCTTTCAATTATCAAGCATCACGTTTTCAAGATGATTAAACTTGTAACTAATTGGCCAGTGATTCCAAATTTCAAAATATTGGAAGTTTTTGATGAAGGTTCATATCTTGATCTATTTCTAGCTCCTTCAAAATTTTGACAATTGCTTTATAAACTTCTCAAACTATTACCAATCTCCGGTTACTTTCCACTCACCTTATTTCGCATTTCGTGTTAATTTTGCCCATTTTGTCTTAGAAAACTTCCACCTTCTTTTCTATTAACCCTTTTTTGACTGATGGTACTCTCATGTAAAGCAAATTAAAATCACTATAAAATCATTCATGAGTAAATATTTTAGGTTTTAAGCCTATGGTACACTCATGTTACACATCAAGATTTAATTTGTGGAGGTATATGGCATCTACCTCACATGGGACAATTTTTTTATTTACATTTTGATTCAGATGTCGAAAATTCCGGTTCTGCTAAAATTAGCTGTACGAATTTCAAAATTATTTGATGTAAAGGTGTGTACATGTTAGTTTATGTCATTTGATTTAGTAAATTAACTATCCTGGAACATATTGGTAATATAATTAGGCTATTTAATTGTTTTATTTCTTTAAAAATCATATTTTTCCAAGTGGCATGAATAGGTGCCGTCGATAACCGAGTTGAAAATTCATAAAATTTATTATTTCTATCTATCGCTTGTGATAAAGTAAAATGTTTTTCACAATATATGCCATTAGATCTGCATATTTAATGTTAATTTAATGTTTTTACTGCGTTTTATAAAATAAAAGTATTAAAAAAAATTTAATACGAAAAAAACTAATTTATAAGTGCTGTTGATGCAGCTTATTACAGACTTTATATATATATATATATATATATATATATATATATATATATATATATATATATATATATATATATATATATATATATATATATATATATATATATATATAAATAGCATAATATGTATCTATATATCACGAGATCTAATAGAAGAAGAAGAAACTCTCTCTCTCTCTATATATATATATATATATATATATATATATATATATATATATATATATATATATATATATATATATATATATATATATAAATATATAAAACTAATATATGCTATATATATATTGTAATATATAAATATATATCTGTTCTAAATATATGTATATATATATATATATATATATAATATATAATATATATAATAATAATAATAATAATAATATAATAATATATATATGTATATGTATATATATATCAGTGGCGACTAGTAACTTTTTACTACTCATTACTCTCTCTCTCTCTCTCTATATATATATATATATATATATATATATATATATATATATATATTTATATATATATATAAAGATCTCATCATCTCGTGCTACATATATATATACTCAATTGGTAAACTACTTGAGACGTAGCGTTATTTTTATGATTTAAGTTTCCCTTGGTGTAAATGAAGGAGTTTTCAAATAATATTCAACGAGGTGGGGGATGTTAATATTGGAGAGGATAAAATCAAGTTAATTTATTCCAATTTTATAACTATAATGTAGAAATATAAACTATTCGAGGTGTCTGTCATTTTGTACGGGATTTGTTGTGCTAAGCACACTCCCGACAATGAGTAAGAACACACTCGCTTATATATATATATATATATATATATATATATATATATATATATATATATATATATATATATATATATATATATATATATATATATATATATATATATATATATATATATATATATATATATATATATATACTTAAAACTGATTACGAATATTAATTAATTAAAAAGGGGTGTATGAGATTTAATGAATTAAAATTATCATTAAAACTTTACGCGTGGGATAACACTAAATTTATATTTATAGATAACGGGATGGGACGAGTCACAATATCACTTGGGATTAAACGAGCTTTCGTCTAGGTTTTCCTAGACATTTTTCAAGTTAGAGAGAGGGAGAGACTGTTATGTTTAGGGAAAGAGATTGATATATGAATGAAAATTTATTGAAAATTTTGGTTGGTTTGTGCATTTGTTTTTAGAGGGGTGAAATATTTGGAAGATAATAAAATTGCATTTTGTAAATAATCGAGTGCATATTCGCCTTTTTGTTTATTAAAGTTGTGGGTATTATATATATAAATGGATTCTATTATTTTTCTTTTCTGTGTGTTGTTAGCGGTTTTTAGTACGGAGATGTTTTGTATATCGATGCTGTGATTGTATTGGGTTCTGTGGTGGGTGAGGGCTGAATTTAAGCGGTCTTCTGTTAAATCATTTTTTTGTTGTTGGTACGTCTTGTTAGATCGTTGGTTTCTCCTATGTATATGGCGGGGCAATTTTGACAGGGGATTTTGTATATGCAGTTGGTGTTTGGGTTATTGACAGTGGGGGGTTTTAAACAATGTTTTAGGGTGAACGTATTATTTTGGGTGAAATGTATGGAGCTGGGGAAGAATTGTTTAATGTTTTTATTATTGGGAAGGGGTATGGGGAGAAAAGTTTTGTTATTCATGGTGGTAGTGTTGGTGGGGTTGTAGAATTTTTGTTTGGCTTTATGGTAGGATTTATTGATGAAGGGGGGGGGATAGTTTAATTTTGTAAATGTGGAGAAAAATTTGATTTCAGAGGCGAGGTGATTGGGGGAGCATATTCGTAGTGCTCTGATGTAAAGGGCTGTAAGAGTGGCTTGTTTTATGGAATTGGAATGAGTGGAATACCAGGGTATGTAAACGGGATTAGAGGAGGGTTTTCGGTAGACGGCGTATGTTAGGTGATTTGTTTTGTGCCAAGTTAGTAATGTGTCGAGGAATGGGAGGGTGTCGTTTGTCGAAAGTTCATGGGTGAAACTGATAGATGGATGCAAATTGTTTATATGGTTGAGTAGGTTGTTGAAGTCTATGTGTTTGGGTATGGCTGCGAAAACATCGTCGACATAGCGCAGCCATGTAATGTTTTGGGGAAATGTGTAGGGTATGATGTAATTATGTTCTAGGAGTTCCATATATATGTTGGCAAGGATTGGAGAGAGGGGTGATCCCATTGAAAGGCCAGAGGTTTGTTTAAAGTAATTATCGTTGAAACTGAAGTAGTTATGGTTGACGGTTAGTAGAATGAGTTTTTTGATGAGGGGGAAGGGGTAAGGAAGAATGATATTGTTGTTGGTTATGTAATCTTCGAGTAGTTGTAGGGTGTGGTCTACAGGGCAAAGGTGAAAAGTGATTTTACATCGGAGCTTAAAAAATGATGGGTGGTGGGGTTAAGTTGGTGGGTTTTTTGTATAAAATTCAGGGGTGTTTTTTATATGAGCGGGGGAAATATTGCCAAGTAGGGTTTTTAATATGTTGGATAGCCAGGTTGATAGTTTGTAGGTATTGCAATTGGTGTTGGAAATTATGGGGCGTAGTGGGTGGTTTGGTTTGTGAAGTTTGGGGATACCATAAAATTTGGTGAAATAAATTTTTTTTTTAAATTTTCGACGAATAAAAAAAAAAAAAAAAAAACTTAAAATTTTCCAAAAAAAAAAAAAATTATTTCACCAAAATTTAGGGGGCTCGAGCCGACGGGGGGACAGAGGAGGACGTTTCATACCCCGGAGGATGGTCGGAAGACCCCCGCGACGCAGGGCCAAAGAGCAGGGGTTCAGACCATCCCCGGAGGGTTAGTCCCCATGATTACCTAGAGGCCGAGACCCCGACTCCTGACATCGGGGTGGTCTACCCGTGGGTAATCGTTAGTTTTAAACACCCCTAACACTCGGGCGCCCTATTTTTTTGGCGGTCAAAGTCTTTTTTTTCTGTGCCATGCATATGCAACAATGTGTATGCCTTACTGTAGGTGCTGTTTTTTTGGATTTTTTTTTTCCGTCGAAAATTTAAAACAATTAT